>JAOBRG010355519.1:0-13046 GCA_027574985.1 Umimayanthus nakama
GCCACGAACGTGCCTGCGGTCGTCGACGTGGACAACCCCACTAATCTTCGTACGCGAAGCAAAGCCATGATGATGACATGAAGAAACAACATCATTTGAAGTCTTTCAACAATTCAAACTCTAGTGCATTAGTGGCGCTTATTGAACTTGAAAAGCTTTGAAAAGAAGAACATAAAACACACACTAACAACTAGATTTAGTCAAGATATGAAAATATAACGCTTTGCTGGTATGACATAAAGTTTGAGTGTTGTTCTTCGATATCGGCAGCCATGTTCAAGCGATGTTTGGACCAAGGTTTCCTCTTGATGCTCATCTTTTGTCTATAAAAGATACGCCTGTACCGAAGTTCTTGAATTTTATTGGAATATGTTCACCAAATAAGTACATCTTTTTTTCTTGAAATATAAGGTAGTTCAGGTACCGTAACATAAAGGTTTTTGCTGATTATATCATCAAGGTTCCCGCTTCAACACAAAATAGCACTTCACTGCCGCCCCTTAGTACAACATCAACACTGCGCATCTTGTTTTGGTCTTGATTACTTTTGAATTCATCACAGTAAAGTTCACTGAGAACCATGAAAAGTTTATCTTCTCGACAGAAGTTCTGCTCCGTGAGGAAAGTATGGCGCGAGGATCATTTGAATCTAGAGGTCAGAAATCAAACAACAGGAATTTTATGGTCTGCAGTATCTCATTTACAAGACACCTTGACTTAATTTGACTGTCAGGGTGTGTGTTTTGCTCTTGTTCTGTGCTTATTAAGTGGAAAAAGTGACAGGAAAGCACGAGAACTTGAACCGTTAAAATATTTCCAATCATATTGTCTATTCGTGCATTAGCAAATGAATTGGCAGCTGTACGAAAGCCGCATATCTTAATTTGTTTTGACAATTTTAAAACAAGAAAAAAGTAGTTCCTTAAGCCTTTTAAGGAAAAAAAACAGGCGGAGGTTCGTTGACCCCCCTACCCCGTCCCACCCCCCGCCCAAAATTTTTGAAACGGTTAAAAATATACATATGCCCTTTGGCATGCAATTTGTGTATGACTTACTTATTCATTTGCATAGTTACAAACATCACTATATTAACTGCTGTTGCCATGGTAACAAAATTAAAAATCCAAGATGGCCGCAAATACAAAATAAGTAGAAAAATATGAGTAATTGCGAGTTTTCAATCGTTTTTAATTTAAGGAAATCAAAAATTTGACAGCAAACTCTGGTTTCGGACAATTAGTATGATCACGTCATCAATGAATTTAAATTTGTGTCAAAAGATGTGTTTATTATCGAAGAGCAGTTATGCAGTTAAGCAAAACCGTTTGACAATTGGTCAAGGGGCAAGAATTTAAGACCATAAAACCGAGGGGGGGGGGGGGCGCTCAACGAATACCTCTCCCCTGCCAGTTTAAGAGTTAATTTGATTCATCAAGAAAAATAGTAATTTAAGAAATAGGAAGATAACAAGAAAAATTCAATGTGACGAAAAATTAAAAAGTAAGGAAAATATGTAAACTCAATATGAGGGAAAAATGAAAGCGGAGTTAACTGAAAGTGGCACGGATTTTATCATTTTTTCTAATTTCCAAAAAAGGGTTATTTTAATGTATTACAACATACAAACATTATGCGATTCAGTTTGCATTTTTCGTTGAATTTGATCAATTTTAAGGGCATTATAGGCGTTCCCGTTGCCGTGGCACCCATTCACTTGTGAACTTTGTGAGCAGTTAAACTTTTGCTGAAGTTACGTCAGTAACATTTAAAACTGTGACGTCATCATAACTTCAATCGCAACTTCAAGTACAACCTCGTTCCCAGGCTCTTTTCCCTTTCCGGGAAAGGGAAAAGAGCCTGGGAACGAGGTTGCTTCAAGTACGCATATATATCCTACAGAAGGTAGTTGTTGATAATATACAATATTAAAGTTACTTATGAACTTTTTTTGAAAAAGAAAGATTAAAGACGTAAAATTTGTTAGGTTAAAACAGAAAAAGGACGTCATCGTGACGTCATAATCAGTTAAGAACTTTAACTACTAAAACTCCAAAGTAGAGATTGTCACAGTTAACAATTATGCTAAGTTTGGTTAGTATAAGGGATATACGGCGGGGGGGATAAATGCCCCCCCCCCCAGGTTCTGCATTGCCAAAATAGCCAGGGTAAAATATGGTTTACCCTTTGAACGTCCAAGGAGGGGACCAGGGGGTTCAAAATAGACCCCTATAGGCTTTTCGGACCTCAAAATGAAACGCTCGTACTGGCATGATTATAATGAGCGCATCTTTTTACGTTATTTAGTTGACGTCATCACTTATAAATTACGCGTATTTATTTAGGCAAATTAGAATTCAAAATTGAAAACTGAAAATTCTTAGGAAAAATACTTCTGGTTTCTTCTTTTAGACTCTATTTAGGATTGGGGTTGACATGGCACTGAGGTTAGGTTGGTTTAGGGTTACATTTCTACACACAACTTACATCAAGAATTTAAATGCCTCATTGCGACTTTAGGATAAGGATAAAGTTAAAGTTTTTTGAGGTAAAGTTAAAGTTTCCTATGTTCATTAAACGTATTCTGTAATACTAGTCATCTCTCTTCAAATCACTCAAATGTCTTCTCTCCCTGTCTTGCTTACCACAGTGAAGTCTTTGTGAGTGCGAAAGAAAACAAATAGCACAAACCAAGCCATACTGTGCCCACCGTCAAGTTCTTAAAAATTATCATCATATTCTTGGGGAAAATATACGAATTGAAAAACAAAGTCTGATGAAAGAGAACGTACGAAACTGCAACATAGATCGCGGTTGCCAGCAGGAAGTTCAACATTGGATAGCTGGGTAAATACACCAAGACTTTCTTGGCGTCGCCGATCATGTATATATGAATTTGTGAAAGGTATGTCTCAAGAGTGATCTTCCCAAGCCAAGCGAACAGGTTTAGGTATCGGGTACGGAGTATTGGGAAGAGATTCCTCAGCCATATATAGGTAAGGATGGGTATAGATGAGAAATAAGGGTGAAGGATCATGTACAATTCTTTGGGTTGTGTCAGCACACACTTGAACCAGACAACGAAGACAACTACGAAAGTTATTGTGATTCCTGCTTTCAAAGACGAAACCTGGATTCGCTTCCTGAAGCTTTCCTGTTTAGTTTCCAAATACTTGATGAACTGTTCCACGTATGGGTAGTTGTATGCGCACAGCATTCCAACCCACGTGACCCAATGGTCCAATCTGGAAGGGTTTGGAATAGAGATACATAAGTACATAACTTTATTGTGTGTGTATTGGAAGGAAGAAGTGTTTGCGTGAGTTTGTTCGCGTTGTCTTATATACGCCATTGGGGAAATTATTTT
The DNA here is from genome assembly GCA_027574985.1 of Umimayanthus nakama. NCBI lineage: Eukaryota > Metazoa > Cnidaria > Anthozoa > Zoantharia > Parazoanthidae > Umimayanthus > Umimayanthus nakama. The sequence goes on from JAOBRG010355519.1 coordinate 3,365, forward strand.
CCTAAAACAACAATATGTAGAAGAAGGCACAAACTTAGCTCTCAACATTCCTTTATAGCAAAAAATGATTTAACATTGGCTTTCATTCAGAATTTGAGTGACTACCCTAGCTTTAACATAGATCAAAACTACAAACCATTGCTTGTGTGAATCAAATTTGGTCTTTCAAACACTTTAGGGAAAAGGATGGAACCAAATATGCACCACTCGTGACACTGGGATCGTCATTTAAACTGTTAAATCAGGCAACAAACTATTAAGAGCCAAAGTAAACGTAATGGGGTAGTCAGTATGGACATCCACCTCAAAAACCAAGGCTTTTTCTTAAAAAGTATAGGTGCAGCACCGGACCCTGCAAGATTGATTGAAACACCTATTTCATACTGTACTTACGTTGAGCGAAAAACCCAATATCTGAGTTTGCCTCCCACGTTGAGGATGAACTGAAATGGCCAAAATACTTTGTACGGAGCTCCTGGGATTTCAAAGATCAGGGCATTGGCAACGAAGTACACTGCGAATTTGGCTGCCATTACTTTCCTGTTCTGAAGAAAGATTAAACAATAAAATCTGTTATAAACACTTTGAGAAATTTTTACTCCAACTCTATAAGATGTCTATATACGATCATTCTCCTAAAGAAAAAAAAACAAAGGCAGCCGTTATATGTTGGTAAATGAGATAAGAAATTGAGACAGAAAGCATCCAAATTCATGGCATTTTATCACTGTTTCAAGCATTAAACTTTGTCTATTTTTAGATGGATCATTCATATAGTTCTTTTCTCAGAAAGTCGTCTTGAGTAACAGGTCACAGGTTTTTCTAGGTATTTTAGTAATTCTAATTTCTTTTGAAGTTTTTCTAGTAGTTATATTTTTGCCACTGTTACCAATTTCACGCAGTGTTATCCTGTTGCTAGCTCCTCCGGGCGTATGACAAAAACGTTAAGGAAGGGGTCGGGGGGGGGGGGGGGGGGGGGGGGGGGGGGGGGGGGGGGGGGGGTCGCCCCCCCTCCCCCCCCCCCCCAACTACCCTACAACCAGCCCCGCTTCAAGTTAGAACTTCTCTTACTTGGTTTCGGGACTTCAGAACGGCCATCATGCAATACACAGTGAGGAACCAGTATGTGTGCATTGCACAAATGTAGTACCGGACAAACTCGTGATTGGTTACCGCCATCACCATGACAACCAAAAAATTGAGACGAAACATCATCTTCAGCAGTCGGAATACCGAGTAGTCCTTCCTTATCCAGAAATACGAGAAGTTCCCTTGGAAATAAAGAATCTTTATTAAATAAAGAACTATTTCCGCCAGAGCAGCGCTGTCACAGCGAGACAACACCATACTCACCAAACCCCGTCATCCAAACATAAGCTGCGATGTAACATCGGATGGAGTTAAACGTTTCCTGGGCATCATAGTAGTGGTACCATACAAACTGGACCTGTCAAAAAACACAATTTAAAATACTTGAATGTTTTTTACTCTTTGAACTATGCTTAACAGCAGCAACAACAATAACATCTTTATTGGTTCACTCATTCATTTATTTGACTGCTTACTCCGGTGCGCAGACCAGGTAAGCGAGGTTATTTTCATCTGCTCCGCAGGCTAAAAGACTGTTGTGTTGTTATAAAATAGATTCTGAATATCAAATGAATAAATTTACCAAGCTTAAAAATCAAGCAAAAATTGTCTTGAACTGTGGGTTATCTTCAAAAAGAAGAATTTTATGACGATGTGATGACGTCATGATTACGCAACCACTCACAAACACCATAAAATTTACTTCTATACTTTAGTTGGTAGAGCAACGGTCGGTGATCTGTTCAGGAGGTCATGAATTTGAACCCATCAGAGCTAAATGTTTTCTAAAGTTTTGCCTATGAATACCTGCATCCATCCTTTCCACTCCTCCGTTTGATCGCGGTTCAACAGTTTCTCCGGCGTTGTGCAGATACTGTAGATAAAAGCCACCAGAACCAGCAGCGCGAAGAGAAAAACAAACATGTCTCGGGAATACTGCTTTTCCGTTTTGGGCCTGAAAACCAGCAGACGAAATAAAAGTAAGCTCTAGCAGGATGCTGATAAGCACTATTTCTAACTAACTTTTTGTAAACGTGATTGTTTTCGATGCTTCTGTAGAGAGGTTTTTGAACATATAAAGCAGCTTCTATGTAACTCTAAAAATACTTATTCTATTATATGGCAGCAGTCATACCATAAAAGTGTTGACAGGGAAATGGTTGTTCCAAATCCACATCAATCTTTCATAATGAGTAAGCTATTAAATTATTATAATTTAGTGCCGCAGAAAAACAAAAAAAATCGGAATCACATTGACCTACTTCAAATTTTAGAAGGAAAGCAATCTTTATCGGCTTTGTAAGCAAAGTGAAGAGGTCTTCAAATCTTACCAAATATGCTGATAGTCGCACAACCAGAAGTACATCATGATAAAGCCAAATATAATTGCCTTGGAGAGGAAATCCTCAAAATAGGGCTGATCAGGAGCGCGATCTGTCAGGTGCGAGAACAGTGACTTGGCCCCCGAACTCTCCTCAGTTGCGTCCCCGCGACCAAATCTTGAAATAGACGCTGTGAAGAAACGTGAGAATCAGAACACATGACGTTCGAAGTTTTTGAGTTTGTAAGCTAAACTTGGAACATTTGGGATTTTTCAGCGATAAATTTGAAAACGATGGAATGTTGAACACTGATGCTGCAATTTTTCATTTAATGAAAATTAGATTGATCATTATTTGTCGTTTGACTTTCAAAAATGATTTAATTTTAACCCCCCGGCTCACTAACAACAGAATGTTCTCCAAGACTCAATTGTTCTAAATGTCATGCAAAGTCAGCTATCAAAGACATTATCTCAGAACAAATTGCGTTATAGTCATACGGCTACAATATAAGATTATCGGACATGTTGACGAAGAGCAATTAGTGAGCTTTTTATTAACTGCAAACATAAACTAAGTTTACCATAAAATCGCTTAATGAACTGTTACAAGAAATAAGCCAAAGTGATAGTAAGTTTTATTTGCTTCAAATTTTCTACTTTTAATCCAGAACCCCCTCCCCAATCCCTGCTCTCATCTCCCTGGACGTTTAAGAAATGAAACAAAAATGTCATCGCTGTTTAGTTTGTTTCCGCAGAAAGAGCCTAGCACTATCAAGAAACTATCTTTAACGGACGTGCTCTTGTGAGCTCGAAATCTTTACTTCATCAAAAATTTTTTCAATCTAATGTAAACTACGACATATGATTGTTATGATTACGTGTTTAAGATTATGATCGTGATTGCTATTGTGATGGTGATCTTGATCACGATTGCCGTTGCCGTTGCCATTGGCATTGTAATTGCCATCGTGATAGTGATCGTGATCTGATTGCCGTTACCATTGTGATGGTGATCTTGATCACGATTGCCGTTACCATTGGCGTTGTGATCGTGATTGCCGTTACCATTGCCATTGCAATTGCCATTGTGATAGTGATCGTGATCGTGAGTGCCATTACCATTGCCATTGCCGTCGTGATAGTGATCGTGATTGCCATTGCATCCCATTACGACTGTGATCCTGATCCTGATTGCCATTGCCATTGCCATTGTCATTGCCATGGTGATCGTGATTGCCAGAGCCATCGTGATTGCGATTGTGATCGTGACCGTGATTGTGATCGTGATCGTGACCGTGATTGTGATCGTGATCGTGACCGTGATCGTGATCGTGATCGTTATTATCATCGTGACCGTGATCGTGACCGTGACCGTGATCGTAATTGTGGTTGCGAATGTCATTATTACTACTAAAGTTACTAACAATATTGTCAATACATTTTCTTAAAGTTGTATCAATACCTCCTTGAGGGTGATTTTGCTTGTGTTCCTGAGTCGTCTCCTCCTCATTTCCCTTTTCTAACCTTTCCTCTTCCTTCTCTACTTCTTTCTTGAAGAGCCCTCGCTTCCTCAGTAGCGAAATGGTTTTGAGAGCCAGCCAAATCCAAATAATTGACAACCACAAGCAGAACAGGGCCTTCTGGTGGAGTGTGATTGGCCGAACTGGTTCAAGCCTGTGTGCACAAAGCGAGTTTCTTTTATGCATTTATAAAACACAGTTTCAACGAATTGATAACCTACTAATTTATGGCCTGTGAGCTCGCTCATTTTCGTAAAAATTGTGAAAACATTTTTACTGAATGCTTTCTTAAAATAAGCCAGCACACAGGCTAACTAGTCTGGGAAAAAAGAACTTAACTCAAGGAACTGCAAGCTCGAAGCCGGAAAAATTAATTGCCACAATTTATCGGCTTGTTTTTTTCACTAATATAAGCAAATTATCCGAGCTACTCAAGCACGTAAAAGCACTATCCATCGTTAAAGTAATTGTTACGAATACGAAGGAATAATCCCTCGTGTTCTTTAACCTTCCAACGTGCTTTGATAACACAATGCGCGTTTTTCTATATTTGCTTTTAATCCTGGCTTTCATGGGTGACAAAAGCGCAAGATTCAAGGACAAGGGTAAGGACAAAAACATTTCGCCGAAAAAACTGGTTTAAAGCAGGAAGACGCATGCGACACGGACTGATTACAACGTTTTTTCCTTATACCTGCGCTTCTGTTGCTCGGTTCCTCGGTAAAAAAATCACGGCACAATTAATCATCTGCTTTCACAGCGCCACTTGCCTGCGTAGCTGGCGGTCTTGCGAAAAGGCGGAAAAATCGATTTCTGGCGCAAAGTTCGGTTAAGGTTCCGGGAGTTCACGTATCTGTAAATCTTAAAATGGAATGTCCACATATCCTACATTGTAGCAAAGGCTTCCAAACGCCTTTACTTCTTCGCTTTACTTCCTTCGCTTGCAACAGTCTGTGTTAACAGTTTATACAACGTGCATTCAACCTGTTCTCGAGTACGGCTGTCAAGTCTGGTGTTTTAGCGCCCCTCAATGCCTGTCGGAAGAGGTTGAGCGGACACAGAAAAGCGTTGAATCTGCCCGCACCTATCCTACAGCCAGATTTTAGAACAAACCCAACTGCTAACACTCGCGAAAAAGACACAATCACATCACATCACACAACCAGAACACAAACGTCTCCCCGTTTTACACCCTAAACGCAATAACAATCTTAGAAATTCAAACAACTTTGGCCTATTTCGCTGCCACACAGGCCGTTTCAAGAACAGTGTCTTCTCCATTTTATTAATCTTTAGTTTGTTCGTTTTTAACCAATTGTATGTAAATAATTTAGTAAATAGTTTTAAAAAATATAAATACTGTAATTATACCAAAAGCAATTCAGCCCTTGACTGCAGATCGGCTTTTAGTGGTACAAAAGTTTCTTCTATTATTATTATTATTATTATTATTATTATTGTTATTATTGTTACTACTACTACTACTATTATTACCGTTTTATTATTATTATTATTATTATTATTATTATTATTATTATTATTATTAACTCGTCCAATATGGCGCCAGCTCCCTAACTTTACACAAGAAATCGAATATTCCGCCTTTTCACAAGACCACCAGCTGCGCAGGTTACCGCGCCACTCGCATCCCTTCTAACCCGTGTTCACAATAGCCCCAGGGTCTGGTTTTGGAAAGAATGGATAACTTGTCCAGTGGATAAATCCCTATCCAGCGCCGCGAAACAAAACTTGCTTGTTGTCCAATCAAAGCTAAGATCGCGCCAACGTTACCCGCTGGATAGGGGTTCAGCAGGATAAAGTTATCAATTCATAGGCCTAACCTGGGTCTGAAATTCTCCGTAACTTGCCTTTACTCGCACTCCTTTCTGGCCTCATATTCTCTTTAACTCGCTTTAATTAGCGCACCAGTCTGGATTTACCCTTACTTGCTAAGCTGGAATGAACTCGCACATAACTCTCACATCAGTCTGGCTTCAAATTTCTCTCATCTCGGCTTAACTTAAGTCGTGGTAAGTTAAAACTGGTTTCTGCCCCTTAGCAGGCCTCACTCTTCGTACAGTACGGCCCAGAACTACAAATTGAGTTTTTCGTTTGCATACTTAATATGTGAAACACGCTCTCTCCGCTTCTGTAGCAGCCAGTCAGAAAGATCCACAACTACTCTCATCTACTTACCGTCCATACGTCTTAACGCTGTTCAAGTAGATGTTATGCTTCTCATAGTTCACTCGGCCTGGGTCTTTGGAGTTTGCGCCTCCCATTCAACTGGTAACGGGATATCAATGAGAATAAGTGTCATACCAATGGCTACAGTTTTTCAAGTGTATAGCAGCACCCCGCAAACGTAATAATTTGTTATACAATTTATTTGACGTCACCGATGAGGTAAAAATGGAGTCCTGATCACTAACATAAACCTGACAAAACTTACAAGTAACAGAATATAAATTTTAAAATAAATAAATAAATGCATTGATATATAAACAACACTCATATACCTCTTATTAGCCGAGTGCGAGGACCGTACGACAGGTTATGGACCGGGTTTTTTCCTTCCTTTTATGGTCAAAGCGCGAAGCGCGTGGGCCATGAAAACAGGAAGGAAAAAACGAGGATCAATAACTTGCCGTACAGACCGAGCAAACGAGGCTAATAAGAAGTTTATTATATGGCTTTGTTGGTTATTCTGGTTTTAAAAAGAGCTGGCAGTCCGTACGGTTACTGACGGACCTGGACCAGCACGCAAACTTATTCAGCCATATGATAATAATAAGTATTACTTACTCCAACAACATAAATTCATCAAGTTTTTCTATTTGCCCTTTTTAAAATATATTTTGCGGCAGAGTATTTTATTGTAAGTGCGAGCACAATTCATTCGCCCGAATTTCCCTTCCGATAATTGGTAGTTTTCGCAATCAAGAGACATAAAAGAATAGCCCTCTTATGGTACTGCTCTTGTTATCGAATCATAAATGTCGTATTATGCGATGAAAATGTTTAGCGGATGTACATTCTTTCGAATGAGCTGAAAAGTAGCCTGCGAAGTAGGCGTCATTTGTGCAGCAGGATTCTCCCCAGTTCAACAAGTCCTTTTTTCACAAGAAAAAGTCTGGTATTGTGTTTCACTTTAAGGGGACCGACGAACCAATCAACCACCCCTGGACCCGCCCCAGTAATAGAAAAAGGAACCCAAGTCTTGATAGAGTAAATTGAAGCAGTTTTCAAGGATATATCGATACAGTACTCATAACAAGAAACTAAAAAAAGGCACCAAGCTCATTTTTTGTGTCAGAAAATCTACGTAATTGTTTTTCATTAAGCATGCTCATTAAGCAGTACTTTGGACTAAGAGCCGAAATTAAGACACTTCTAGAAAGCAGTTAGCCTGCACAACAGGCGGTCATAGTCGTACTTTTAGCGCTCAATTTTTTTACTTCGGCGTTGAACACAGCCAAGTATTGGGGTAACGTGACGAGAAAGTTGGCGCGTCAGTTACGGTAATGGAGGGCTGGGACCTCATTGCTTGTGATTCCGAGCGAGACCTCATTGCTTGTGATTTCGAGCGAACAAAAAAAAAACTAAAAACCGAAACCGGACCGGAAGAGCGGCTGCTACGCAGGCTAGAAAGCAGTTTTTTTAATTCCTTTAAAAATTGAAGAGTAAATCACTAAACACATAAATTTTATTTATATCATTTCAGCGCGCCTTGTTTCGCGGATGGTTCCTGGAACGACATGATATACGGTTTTGAAGACGTCCTCGCCCCTAATTAGCTAATTCCAGGGACTAGGATCAGCTGGATATACGTCACCATGGAAACGAATTTTGTGGCAGGAGAGAAGAGACTTATTGACAAGTTGACATGCGGCTGAACCGGCACCCGCTATTAACAAGTGGCACCAATGCAATTTACCACGGTTTGTGATCTGTCCATTCCAGTGGACAGACAGTTCGAGATATTGAAGAGTTTGCAGCTGACCACTAGGGTGGAACAAGGTATTCAAACAATGTTGTACATCATTTATACTTCGTGTCAGACTCTACAAAGGATCCACAAGAACTCCTTGCAAAAGACCGCTGGCCAATTATGAGAGCGTCTGCCATACTGTTGATTCTTTACACGTTTGGTCTAAAACACGCTGAAGTCTTTGATTTGCATGTAAACAATTTAGTAATTCCTTGTAAGTCTTCTTACTTTACTTAGTATTGTCTTAACAGAGTGTTTTGTACGCAATGACTCTTAAGTCTTATACAGTGTATTTAGCCGTGTTTTGAACCTATTGTATCAGTGCCATAGGACTCGCTCATCATTGTGACAAATAAAGTTCTTAACATCGAGAGGCTAATTTCATCAGATACCTTGAATTTTATACGATACGGTAGAAAAATTATACTACATGTACTCTAAACCCGCTTTTCTTATGAAATGCGTCGTGGAGATTTGTTTGAGTTGTCAAGTGACAAGTCAGAGTTGACAAATGGGATCAGTGATCCGGAACAGAATCTTATACATGATTGATAGACAAAACACAGTCCTTGTCAAAGACATAACAAATTTAGGCATATCTCAGCTACTTTGTTTAGACTACCAACAGTAAAATTACTAGATTTGCTCGGCAATATTTTAGGAGAAAAGAATACAGTTAATGAATGTATGAACTAAGGCAAAATCAGTTGATGCTGTAATCGGCTACAGGTGTTTGGACAAACACGATTTGCCAGTGTTCTTCTAAAATGCCAGTTTTGTTTTCATGGAGTTGACTGAAATCCCAAAGTAAGTTATGTTTTATCGTTCGCGAGACTTACCTTACTCTGAGCAACTTTGCAGTTCAGAGTTTTTCAAGATAGAAACGACGCGGTGTTGTGCGTTGACAAGAGGTCAATGATCGCCCATCCTCTTCATAAACTTACAATTACAACTTTGCACATTGTTTGAACTTCTTAGTTTTCAAATCTAAACAAAACCTGCTTTGTTAAACAAACAGGTGATGTTTTCTTCGTTCCTCAAGCTTTTGCAATACTTGTAAAAGTTCCAGAAAAGTGGTCTATCTTCAAACTTGCTTGAGCCCGCGTTTTTAGTGGAGTGAGGTCACGGCTCTTAATCATGACGACACCATTATTTTTGGTTTAACGGCTTCCAAGATTATAAGTTCTAATAGCCTATCTTCCAAATTTGGATCATACGTTCTTTGAGGAAAAGAGATTTTCTGTCACATAAAACTGACTTACTTCTAATTTTAACTAATTAAATTCAGATTTAGTCAGAAAAACAACTCTTTATTATTTTAAAGAACTTTCAGAAGTACTGCAATAAGAAAAAGATAATTGAGTAACCATTTTCATTTTCAAATCAAACAGTAATCTTGGTAGTCGGGGTTAGAACTGCAAGCAACTTCAACAAGCGTTTTCAATGTATTATAAAGGATTCTATTGTGATGAAGTCAAAATATAACAAAAAATTTTGTTATGTTATTTTTTAATTAGTGAAGTCGAACTTTAGGCAACTGCTACTAGAGGGCAGGGAGACAAAATTACGGTTGCCGATTCATTCGTAAAGATAAAAGGAGTAAGTGGTGTCAAAACTGCCCCTTTACCAAACAACCACAAAGTGAGAGTCCCATTAGTTTATCCCGAGCATGATTACAGACAGAAGTTGGTTTAGAGATGCGGCAGGGGGGGGGGGGGGGGGGGGGGGGGGGGGGGGGGGGGGGGGGGGGGGGGGGGG
>JAOBRG010355530.1:0-13046 GCA_027574985.1 Umimayanthus nakama
GCAACTATGCAAACAATATGAAGAGAGAGAATTTACATTGGATGGCATTAAAGATGACGATGCAGCTGTTTTGTTTTACACAGGGTTTCAGAATTATGAGTTATTATAAATTTTTATAAATATGTTGAACCAAAACTTGAAAAACCAGTACTGGAAAGGGGAGAAACCAATAAAGGGTATACAGCCCTATCAAGAGGACCCAACAAAGAAGAAACCAGGCCCCCAAAGGAAACTGGCTCACTTGGATGAACTATTTCTAACATTATTAAGGTTTAAGTCAGGATTATTTGTAAAGGATCTTGCCCAGAGATTTAATATCAGTACTGGGCTTGTGTCATCAATCTGTATAACATGGGCGAACTTCTTATTTGTTGAACTGAAGGATTTGTTTCCTTTTCCTGCACAAGAATTAGTGCGCAAGAACATGCCAAGGGAGTTTATGGAGGCATACCCTACCACGCGCATTATTTTGGATTGTACAGAGATTTTTATACAGACACCTTCTGCCATGTTAGCCCAGAGCGAGACATGGTCAGACTACAAGTACCATAACACATGGAAAGTGTTAGTTGGAATTTCCCCAAATGGACAGGTGACATTTATGTCTTCTTTGTGGGGTGGTAGGATATCAGACAAACACATTACTAGAGAAAGTGGAGTTTTACAGGAGCTTGAGAGGGGGGATAATGTCATGGTGGACAGAGGATTTGAGATCCAGGATATTGTTCCTGACGGTGTTACGATTAACATCCCACCCTTTCTTGGTGGTCGAGAACAAATGACAGCAGATGAAAGATCAAAAACAATGATTATTGCTTCCTTGAGGATCCATGTGGAAAGGGCTATTGGCAGAATAAAAAATTATCATATACTGGATGACACTCTACCCGGTACTCTGAGTCCCTATGCTAGCCAAATTTTTGCTGTTTATGGGCATATGACCAACTTTTTCCCTCCTCTCCTAAAGCCTGCAAGTTGGATAATCCAAGATGACTAACCTTTACATATCAAGACTGCATATGCCAAAATGCAGTTAGCCTGTAATAATTCTTGTTTATTTTTTTTGATAAGCTAGTATAACACTATCTAGAATGTAAACAACAGATCTGTGAAAGATTGGTATAACTATACTGTGTTATTTCTCAACCAAAAATTTTTTTTATTCAGTGATTAAAATAGTGTTATAAATTTATTGTTTACACTAGGCCTAGTAGAAATGTGATAATTGGTTACCATCCTTTTTTCAGAAATTTTATTGTCAGGAGGGACGTTATTTTTTTGACTCAGAAGTTTTGATGCTCTTTGAAGTTTAAGTTTGATGCTACTCGTTGTTGTTATTGCATCCAAGTATTCAGGCATACATGTCCATATCATACATAAACATCATATTGAAATGCAGAAAAGATAACTTTTCGGGCAACTAATTCCGAATTCTACCAAGTTTTGCTGTTGCAAAATTGTATTGAAACATTTTAAAAGAAAAACTATGAAAATAAAAACTTAAAAAAAATTAACTCAGGCACTCTTGCAATGGTCAGTCGGGGATGCTTACCAATTATTATTTTTTACTTGGCCATACCACTATTAATTTATCTCCAAGGGTTGAAAATGGTATTCTATTATCATACCCCAATGCTATGAGCTTTTAGATAGCGGATGACGTGCGGAGCACCGAGTTGGCTATCATACAGTAATGTAAGTTCATATACAACAAGCGTGAGTGGAATAACTGTTTTATTAAATACCAAACACTGAATAATACATCTTATTTTCTTTTTACAGACTCAAGTTTCGGCCTTCTTGAGAGAAAATTTTCCATTCTAAACTTGACAGTTTCCATATTTGGACAAACTACAGGGTAGTTTTTGAGCTACAGGTTCAACATATGGGGGCCTGGTTTCTTTGTTGGGTCCTCTTGACAGGGCCGTGTTTCTCCCCTTTCCAGTACCGAAATTTTTTAAGGTTTTGGTTCAACTTATTTATAAAGATTTATAAGGGCTTCGTAATTCTGAAACCCTGTGTAAAACAAAACGGCTGTGTCATCATCTTTAAAGCCATCCAATGTAAACTCCCTCTCTTCATACTGTTGCGAAAACTTGCTTTAGCAATATATAGGATTTGTACCGTGTGTAGAGAGCCAATCAGATTACCAGAAATTCAGTAACCAGTGTTTGGAATTTAATTACATCATTTAGGTTGTGCATAGTGGGTTATATAATTTATGCATATATGGCATATTAGCATTAAACTTACAAATGTCTCTTTTATAATGCCAGAGTGATTTACCTTTCAAGATGTCAAAACATCAATATTTCAATTCAATCTTTTTTTCAGTAATAAACTCCATACCACACTGAAGGTATTGTTTTCAATCAGTGTTTCGGGAAAGAGTGCCCTTTTATAAAAATACTCTAATTTGGGAAGAATATCTCTTTGCCATAGTAATGTATTTAAAAAGATTCTCTCAACATAAATGGGGCGGTCAGCCCCGAAATATACAATAAAATCAACAAATGACAGCCCTGATACAAAAAGTTGACCTTGAACTTGGAGGAAACAGTCACGAGTTCTTTTTAACTGAAGCTTTGATTCCTCGACCTGTTTCACAAAAAAAGTTTTGATTTTTGCTGCTTCCTCTATTGTCATACCAGATTTGCTGATAGGACAATTTACTTCCAAATCCCATGTTTGACCAGTTGCGATGTCTGTTATTACTCTGTCTAGGCTTGCTCCAAGAAATGTTTTTTTGTAGGAAATGATTAGACCAGGTTCCTCTGCTTCTTGGATAATAATAATAACAGTAATAATAACAATAATATTTTATTTAACCACGTATCATAGAGGAGCTTTAAAAAAACTCGTTAAAACATGAACGTACATACATATAAAATATTTCATAAATTATTTAAAAGATTGAGATTATAAAAGAATTACATGTGTATTTCTAACAGTACTTTCCTTAATCGCGCCCCTCCCTTTGTCCCCTCTATACCTATATTATAAGAGATCTTGGATGCATTATATGAACACAGTGGCTATGGAAACATGAAGATTATGACCCTCTGTGAGCACTTAAATTTGCTAAATTAGAATGAACATTTTATTACAATACTCTCAATAATTTTGCCTATCTTGAAGTAGTCACACCATACTGTATCGAACATTAGCACTGTCAACAGTTTATCTCGTGCATAGTAATAACAATTATAATTGCCAACGAGCAAAACAAGCGAAGACGCTTGTTTTGCGAGGCGGCCGGATAGAGCCGTGCACGAGGTACAGGGCAAAAACATCTCGAATTCAGTGTAACTTGGCCGAGCGTAACCATAAGGTAACAAGGAACCTGGGGCGAGCGTAACCATAAGGTAACAATGGGTATTGTTTTCGAGACAAATGTAATTAATATTTTGGCATGAGCCAATCGTTGCGCTCGTTAGTTTGTAGCAGCAATGACAGCCAATCACAGCGCTTTTTCTTTCACAACGAGAAAATTGAAGAAAGCGCGTGTTGGTTCAGGTTGGGTGGAGTGCTGCAGTCTTGCTGGAGGAGTGGACGTGTTTTCAGTCGAAAGGTGAGTAAATATTTAATTTTCCGACGGTTTTCCTTCGTTTATTCACTCAAAAATACGTGGTTGCACTTCAGTGAAGTACCCTTAGGGAACCAGCGCGTTCCAAATCGAGCTAGATAGCTCAACAGTTGGCCAGCGAGCCACTCATATTTCGAAACGGCCAGTCGCCATTGAACTCTGTCAAAGCCTTGAAAACCCATCGGCCAGCGAGCCAACAAATAGAAAGAACAAAAAAAACAATCTGAGAAAAAGTTTAACTGCATTTTACACTGAATCGGCGAGCGTGCCAACAGTCTTTTTCATCAACCGAACAGAAGCCAACTTCGATAGTCGGCAGCCAGCTTTTACAGCACAGGCCAAGCCGCTAGCCTGAGGCACCCCGCACTGCACTACTACTGATCGCTGCGTGTCAGTGATTTTTGATACAAGCCTTTATCAATCAATTGAGAAATCGACAGAGCACCTGAGCAGAGACAGTTAAAATAATTTTACGAGCGAGTGCAAACGAAGCGCCGAGCTGAAGTTATCCAGTTCAACAAAGTGAAGGTCTAAAGTCCACTTTTAACTGAAGTGCACCTGCAAATTTGAAATAAAATGCTTCTGTATCTATTGTTTTTGTTGTTGTTCTTCCACAATCATAAAAACTGTAGCTGTAGTTATCAGTCAGATTTAGGATGTTTATGTGCATATCGAAACGTCGGTGTCACCTTTTTCAAATTCAGGGGAAAGTATTTGTCAAGGCGAATACCTTATGCTTCAAATGGTAGTTTTAACCCCTTTGCCATTTCAAATAAGGAGGTACATAATGTCAATGGAAATATAAACAACTTAGAAACGTCTGAACTGTATAAGGAAAAAAGCCACTTTGGTTGCGATAGTAGTAGTTCTGAGGGGTCAACTGGTAGAGATCACTTCCGTAATTATTGTTTAAACCATTTTGGGAAATTTTCTTGTGCAGTTGACTGCTTTCTTGAACTATGTTATGTTGTTTATCAGACTCACCTTCACAATATCACACGCAAAAGAATTTTTTGACTTAATCTATGAGTCATGTAATGAAAGGGAAAACCTTGGTGCTTTTGATTTTGTAAGAGAACCTGCATGGTCGTGGATCAGAGATCGTTGCCCATCATTTTCTGCAATGACTGATCATGCTGTTTTCAGTGATATTTTTACAACAAGGACTTTTGAAGACCTAAGTGATGACCTGAAATCATAGTTTCTTGTACAACAGTGTAATCAGTCGTGTTGCTCGCTTTGTGGCAATCAGATAGTAAAGAAAACAAGTATAATTGTACTCTACATTACTTGTGCGAACCTGAGGTCCACAGCGTTTGAAAATTATGTTTCGGAAGCTGTTCTTCCAAACAGCAGCGCTCTTTATTGTGATTGACAACATTTTGTTACACTTCCAACACCAACAGTCGATGTTAAGAGTAGCGCCACCTTTCGATATTGACTTTGACTACATCGAAAGCAACGTGTCATCTGCACAATCTGAAACACCAATTGAGCAACCCCCCGTCACAATCACGCTCAAAGAACTCCCATACCTGAAGGTCAACCAAAAGGTCAACGTAACTGCCACCATTTCCTTGGGAGCTGACAACCCAAAGCCAATCACACTGAAAAAAACCCATAAGATAACAAAAGTCAAAGAGGACTGCATCTTAGAGGACGAGATGGGGACAGCAACAATTCATATCTGGGACGAACCTATCGCCAAGGTCGAAAGTGGATCAACGTATGAGTTCACTGATGTGGCTGTGAAGCAGTTTAAGGGAAAAACGCGCTTGGGGACAACAAAAGCCACAATAATCAAAGAAGCAGCCAAGAAAATTGAAGCGCAAAAAGGACCAGAACTTCTGAAGAATCCCGAAAGAGAGGTGTAAGTAGAAAAGTGTAAGTTGATCAATAAACTGAGTATTTTTGCTGCTTGTCACGCTTGTAAAAGGAAGATCACCGAGACCTCTAACCAACAATATATCAAGTGCACGATCTGTGGAGTACGAAAGCGCCACATCGACTGCAACAGGGATGCATCTGTCCAATTCAAAGTTGAAGTAGATGAAAATGTAGTTTGGTTGACCATATTCACGGATGCACTGCAGTCCCTCCTGGCAGTTTCTCCAGATGTATCTTTGACAAGCGACTCCGACACCATCGAAAACCTCTTGATGGACCTCAAAGACATTACCCTCAGCTACAACGTGAACACAGATGTGATCACTAAGGTCTCCTCTGTTTCCAACTGATAACAAGAAAAGAGGAAAGGACTTGCATTCCTAGTGACAGTTGGACAAACATTTGAAATTCAACGTTAACTATGTTCGTTTAATTACTGAAATGATTTAGTTGTATTAATTAAGAAAGTAAAAATAAAAGAATGCAAAAAAAGAGACTGCTCCATTCAAAGAGCAATTGTTAACTAAAAACGTTATTGCTACACAAATGTTCCTGTTAAAGTCCCAATATGTTAACCAGTGTAACATGTGTAAGGACACTGTTAAGTTCAAAATGTAATTGTTTAATGCAATGTTCCCATTCATTAAAGTTCCTAAAACGTTAAAACGTGTAATGTTTCTCTGTAGTGTAACAGCTTCCTAAGTTATTACAACGGAATCAAAACATCTTTCAATTCTTTCTTTATTGTACTGAAAATTATGTAGTTCTCGTTGCTCGTTGGCACTCTGCCGAAAGGTACCACTAGTTAACAGTATGACTGGCTTTTAGTTCATATGCTACTGGTATCTTTTCAGTAAGCATTTTTTTAATCAAACTATTTTAAATCTTTCAAGATGGTAGCAGCTGGACATAGGCTACGCAGCATAGGCTACTCTGCTATGTACCATTGGATTAGACACACTCCATTGTAGATACACATACCAAAACTAACAATGCATTTTTTGCTACAAAAAATAGGATTGGAAGCAAAAAGCGCAATCCATCAGAGAAGATCTGGACACAGGTTTATTGGATAGAAGCCAATGCAATACTTGTGGCAAAAAAGTTCAAAAAGGAAAAGGACATGAAATACCATACCAAGGGATGCAGAGAGTGTCTGTGCCAGGAACTAGGATGTGGAAAAAAAATTTACCACATAAAGAAACTAGAAAGGCACATGCAGGCAGAGCACCTTCAGGCTTTCAAATGCACCAGCTGCAATAAAGTACTCGCGGAGAAGAAAAACTTGAAGAGGCACCAAGCTATTCACAAATAAAAGACAACACTGACTTAAATTGTTGGCACAACAGGCCAATTCGGATATTTTATTAATTCACCTTGAGAGCAAGAAATGTCATTGCATGGAAACAATGAATATGAGTCAATTATGATTTCTGGTTGATTTGTGCCAAAATTTGGATTATCAAAAATACCAGATGGCAGCCCTAAAATTAAACATGGCATTCTATGTTGTCATCACTTCATCATAGGAAACAAGTTACTAAACTAAACTAAAGTAAAATTATTTATAACTGTTTTGTTCAAGTTAGGATAGTGCATGGGTTTTGGGTTTTGTTGCAAAAGCTGCTACAATCTTAGAGAAAAAAGCCAAGGAGCACTACATGAAACATCTGGAAAATCACAGTAAAAGACAGTGTTCAGCTGCCGCCCTTTCCATGACGCTCATGAAATTCAGTACTCTGTTAGATTGAGACATGGGTACAGTATGAAAAATTGAATTTGGCTTTTTTGAGAGCTTGTAAATTGTGGCTTCAGCCTGTACTTTTGGTCCAAAGTTAAAAAGCCTGCAAAACAAATAGTCGTTGTGAGGTATTATCGCGCGGCTTCACATAGTGATAAAAAATAACGTGGCACTATCTCATGAATCTGGGTCAAGAATATGCAATTTCTTATTTTTAAGATTTTGTTTCTATTTTATTCAAGTTTCCACACTGGACACATGCCTTAATCTACCTGAGTACATTTAACAGCATTAAATGCTTCCCTATCAATATGAGTACATAGATCAAGATTTTACTTTGTTTCCTGTTCTCTGCACTTGCTTTGTTTTTGATCCCATTACATTAGATCCGGATTTTTTGCAGCATTGTGTGTTCAGCTTCACAGCTTCAGCCAAATTATGGTTGCGTTTTGCTTTCTTGTGTGAGACATCCAATGCCCCCATTTGTGCTAGCCTTCCCTTGGACACAGCCTGGCGACTGCCGTTGCCAGACTTTCTTTTCCTATTTGGTTGTACTTTAATCTTTTCCCTTTTCCAGTTTTCCGTAACTCACTTGCACCAAAGTTAAAAAGAGCAGTTGTGAGCTTGGAATGCATTGCTGTTGACTTTGCAATGCTTGAGATTCTCTTTGAGAATTTCAGGATTCCCTTGGCCAGATTTGGATCCTTTGTAGCATTAAGCCGCTTACAAATCAGATTACAAGATTGGTCTAGTGCATCAACAGCTACATCAACTAATGCTAGATTCGCAGTTTTACTGCATTGTTTCAGTGTGCTTTCTCTTTAATTACTTATGATTAATATGCCACATGGTAACGCACCTGCAATGCTGTGGGTGCACATAATGAAAACTTTCAAATTGTGCTCCTCTGTGTTTGAAGTTGAGTCCACAAAAACCATTTCACTACTTTGTTGTATTTCTTTGTGAATTCTCTTCATCAATGGGATCACAATAGAAATGATAAGCGGAGTATCGTCACCCTTGTACAACTGGTGAGCAGTTACTGCGTCTGGATGTTCTCTCTTGTACTCCTCCAGTTTTTCTTCTAGTTTTTCAAACATTTTACCATCTTTGCCACCATACTTCTCTTGACCAAACTTAGTATAGAGATAGTTAAAGTCTCTTCTTCTCAGTGTGACTGATCAATCGGCTTTCTTCTGGTGGTAAATCAGCTCGTCACTGTAGCTTTCTCGGAGTTCCTTGAGAAAAGTTTGGCGTTCAGAGGAAGGAGTATGACCAGCTTGGTATAGCTTAGTCACTTTATCAACAGAATCAGGAGACAGTTCTTTGAAGTTCGAAGCTTCCAAGCTTTCCACAGAATGGTTGTGCTCCCATTCTATCTCAATTGTACAGAGGCCTTTCACATCCATCTTAATGATGACCTATGATGTGTATTGAAGGTTATTGTGAGAAAACGAACTGAAAAATGCATATTATAAACCTTTCTACCATAATATGTTTCCCCCAATGACCTTTGGCAACAGGTCTTGGTGGCAGAATTTTTTTTTCAACATTTAACGCTTGTAAAACAGAGACTGCAGAGCTACTTCGAAAGTGAGGGGGCTGAGTAGTAACTCAAAGTGTTGGGTGGGCTAAACTCCTAAAGCACCCCCAGCCCCTCCCCCTCCGCAGGCCCTGTAAAAGATATTAATCCAATTGAAGGATATTTTCTGACCTCCTCCCCCAATAACCAGCCCAACCCAACTCTTCAACTATGCAACCGTGCGAGTGAAAATTGTATTTGACATACATACCTGAAAGGGGCAATTAGTATTTTTTACCCTTGCTGAAGGGTTTTGTACCAGCTTTCGCTGTGGGTCTTTAGTTGGGCTCCAACGCCGTGTATTGTGCTGGCACCGGTAGTAGTTCTGAACTAGGTAGCCCTTTGTTTCTTTCTTTCTTGTTTTTATTTTCAGGTTGATGCTGTTGACCGTCTCAAACTCGATAATCCAGTTTTTCAAGTCCTCTTCGGTCAAGTCGCTCGAACTTACGCGTGCTCTGAATTTTGTGTGTGATCCACACAGATCTTGTACATTGTAGTTGATATCTTCAGGAAGTTTTCCAATAAGAAACGACTTGAGGCTTTCTTCTTGATTCTCACTTCCTTCTTCGTTTGCGAAACGATTTCTAACTTCATCTATGGCACTTTTTATTAAATCGTCCATAGCCACAATTTCTTTTCAGTTTTCTACCATTTTGAATTGAAAGTGCTGAGAGAACCCTGGGGACGAGTCAATATGACCGCGCGAGGTCTCAGACGTGGGTCTCGCGCGTGGTAAAAGGCATCGACTGTTTTAAATGGAATCGACTGCTTTCAAAATAGCATCGATTGCTTTCAAAATGGCATCGACTGTTACGAATGGCATCAACTATTACGACTGGCATCGACTGTTTGGGCAAATGGCATCGACTGTTTCAAATGCCATTGACCGTTTACAAAAGGGAAAATTGCAGCGACAAAAGGTCACCTCTTCATGGCCTAACTCAACCCAGGAACCCGATTCCAACCTTGGAGACCCGGTACAGAGGCAAGCAGATGAAGGTGGGAAGCTGTTTCCACTGTGGAAAACTGGGTGCCTGGAGGGCGCAGTGTCCTGCGGCAGCTGGAAAGTATAAATGACTGGAGGAAAGAGTTAATTGTACAGGTGTAGTTGCTTCCGATATTTTTTCTAGCTGCTCTTACATTGATAAAGAGGAATTAGATTCCTAAGCAGTTTGTGCCAAAACTATGAAAAGTTTTGAATTTTCCGAAGGGTCCAACTTGTCTTCTTCCTCAGCTAGGGGAATGCTCTCAAAATGTATTAGTGAGTGGGAAAAGATAGGTGCCTCAAATTATATTCTGAATGTGATTTCAGAAGGACAAGATTCCCGTTTCTTAGTTAACTTCCGCCAAGGCGAAGTTCAAACAATTCTTCTGCCTTGAAGGAAAAAGAGTCTGTAAACAAAGCTGTCAGACAGCGACCTGTGCCATGTTAAATTATACATCTACAAGCAGAAATTTAAATGTGAAGATATACAGCTATTTCAAAAAAGGTTGTCATAGTCAATAGTCAATACTGGAACCGAAAGGAACTTTGGGTACAGTCACAATGAGCCTTAATGCACCCGTGAAGGTTGTTACAGTATGGCCGTGACATATATTTTGAAGTTTTACTGCTATGACAGCAATGAATTATTTGTGCTACTTGAACCCCACAGTTCCTTTCGGTTCCAGTATCGACTATTTGCTATGACAACCTTTTATGAAATAGCTGTACAAACTGCATTATCAATTATTTCAAATGGCTGTTACATGTTTGACTTTGACTTAGGATACCATCATGTCGAGATCTTTTCAGAACATAGGAAATTTTTTTTGTTGCCGGGATTTTGGCGACGGTGAAATAAGATATTTTCCTTTTTGCGTTTGCTTTTTGGATTATCCAGTGCTCCGCATTTGTTTACGAAATGTTAGTTTTGGATGCCCCAAGGCAATCCCTTTGTGATATTTTTGGACGAGGGCCTGGGAGGTGCCACTAATGAACTTTTAGCTTAAGTCTACAATGAAGAAAAGTCCCAGTGGACACCTGCCCAAGTTATTATCAGGTTTGGTATTGTACTTAATACAATTAATGGAACAGAAGTTGTAACCGCCAAGAGAATATCCAAGCTCAAAATACCTCTTATTTTTGAATCCGAATCAGGTGTTGTAAAAGTGAAAGAACTAACGCGAGTTTTGGGTCAGATTATTTCTCTATCCCCTGCAGTTGAGAATTTGAGTAGAAGGATGACGCGATCCATGTATGCTCTCATCAAAGAGAGACCTTCCTGGTATTTACTTGTACAACTTTCTGAGAAGCTTTAGCAGAAATTAAACTTTGGCAACTTCGGAGCATGCATGTGCGGCGGCCTTTGTCAAAAATCAAGAAACAGTGTTCCATCAAAATTGGTCCGAAACAGAGCGTAGCAAAAGTTCTACATGGACGGAACTGAAAACTGTTTCCCTCGCACTTCGTAGTTATGTAGATGTGTTTAAAATGCAGAATACAGCTTGGTTTACCGATAACCAGAATGTTGTTTCGATAGTTTCTAAGGGGAGTAGAGTTCGAGAGTAACAAATTCTTGCATTGAATATTTTTGACAAGTGTTTAGTCAATGGCATTTCTATAGAAATGGTATGGATCCCCATAATTTATTGTTAACGATAATCACTTGAGCAAGATCATTGATTATGAAGATCATACTTTAACGATGTTTTCAACATGTTGGATACGAAGTGGGGTCCACATACTATTGACAGGTTCACGTGTCGTTATAATGCAAAATTAATACGGTTCAATTCTAGATTTAAATCAGAGCTTATTCAAAAGAAAGTTAAAAAGTATGATCCTCGCATCATATTAGCCTGTTTTGATCCAAACTGTACATTGATATATATATATATATAAAATTTAAAATGGGTAGAGATAGAAAAACCTTTAAAAGTTTTAAAACATATTAAAATTCAGTTAAAACTTACTTAAAATATCGTAACTGCAGTTTCGCGCTTGACGCGATCATCAGACTAAAAGTTAAAGTTATGTTTTGTTCATTTATGGGGGACAATCATCAGTGCGCGGCTTGTAATTGGTTGCACAAAACTTGTTTTCATGTCGGCATTTTGAAACTAACTCCGATCTTTTGTTGAGTAGAGAGCTTTTCTTCGCCTTGAGGATGTGGAATTTTTCCATTAAGCACAGGTAGCAGCTTGATTGAGATCCTTTGTATGAGTTCGCCCTAGTCACAATTGACCAATTTATGCTGTGTTTGATGTTGCTGTCTTTTAACTCCCAAACGTGTTTAGATAGTGTCGTGTCGTTTTCGTGTAGCTAACTACAGTTGTATGCCGAATATGGAAAGAATAATCAGGCAACACAACGCAAAGATTCTTGGCCCAAATAGCAACACAAAGCCCGAAGGGTGCAACTGCAGAAGAAAAAATGAGTGTCCGTTAAAGGGATCCTGCCTTGCAAGCAATGTCGTGTACAAAGCCACAGTCTCTACAGCCACAAACACTAAGATATACATCGGAATGAATGAAAACCAGTTTAAAACAAGATTCAACGGTCACAAAAGTTCCTTCCGTCTCCACACGCATCGTAAATTATCTGTTCGTTGATTAGGTCAAAGATGTTAGGTGGAATTTGATCTATTGGGCCGTTCAGAAGGTATTCCTCTCCTTTTTTCGCGGCCGATGGGTGTTTCTTTCCCAACTCCTCTAATACTCCTTTTGATGGCGTGACAAGTCTAGTGCTGCTTTCTCGATCCAGAAGTTTGATCGCTTCTGTTATTTTCCCTTGCATATTAAACGAGTCTTGCAAAAATTCTTGATATGTCCTCAACTGATCTGGCTTTTCTTGAGGACACGAACTTTTCTTGTATGAAGCGCACTTCTTTCATTAGGAGATTTAGATCTCCCTGTTTCCAGGAGCTAGTCTGCTTTCAATCGCTGCACTGTGTTCCTTGCTCTTAATAATATAATAATAATATCGTTTATTCCACTCTCTTGCAGGGTAAACTGAATTAACAAGTGGCATATACAATTATAAATGATAAAATTTAAACACATTTAACACTACAATCTAATTGTAATAACTACGCGTAAAATATGTCATGACCCCGATTCTCATCTAATTAAACTGAATTACTGGTATTTAAATGTAAAAAAATCCTCAGCTCTCTTAGTTCTTTTTAATTTAGTGATTGGTCGTACAGCGCCAGATCTTAAATTATATGGTATAGTTATGTGTTCAGGAGCGGACACTAAGAATGATA
>JAOBRG010355541.1:0-13043 GCA_027574985.1 Umimayanthus nakama
GCTATATGCGCTAAACCAGCATATGAACGTTTATACTGCTACATAATAATAATAATAATAATAATAATAATAATAATGATAATAATAATAATAATAATAAAAATAATAATAACACTCTTTACTAAAGGAAATACATTCTTTACACGCACAGTTTTTAAGGATACGTTTTTGAAAACCTTTAAGATGACTTTTTTGTTTTATTTTGCTTTATTACAACTATATTCTTCACAATATTACATCATTTTTTCTAAAAAAATAACATAAACAATGTGTTACAAGAAAAGAAAGCAATAAGAAATATTACAGCTTAGTTTGTACTCGTGAGCTAGAGACAGCTGAAGTTTCGATCCACTGAAATTACTCTTAAACGCAACTCCATCTTTTTACACGCTCTTCTGTTTGATCGGTTTTTTTGCAATATACATCTCCACATTGTGCTTTGATTAAAGGTGTTTTCTAAAATTAGAAAAAAAAGTCAGTTTTTCCTCTTTATCTTCATTCGAAAATAAAATACTTTGCGTACTTAAAAAGGAGGCTACCCGCAGTTCGGATATGCTAATTCCTAACATAATTCTTTCCGTAGTAAGACTTTTAAGCATTATACCTCCAGTCTGAGTATTTTCCCCTTTGCTACATCACATTTGATAAAAGATGCTTTACTGCCTCTTTTTCACAATTGCAAAAAGTGCACTAACTAGAGTGGGTTATGCTGACTCTGTAAAGCCACTCTCCTGCTGTTAGTCGGCTGCATATGAATTTATAATAAAACTCTCTTATTTTTATTTATCTTAAAGTTGTTTGCAAGTAGAAATGTACCACTGTTCTAAATTTGCTTCCCGTTTTTCCAGAGCTCCAGCAAGATAACTTGCGACAACAAAAGGAGTAGCTTTTTTTTTTATTCTAGTATATATGCGTTTTCAATAGAGTGACGATATAAAAAGGGTATTCTTACCAAGGCGTATTTTTGTCGCATCAAATTTCAAATTACGTTTGCTAGATCTTAAAAATAACAATAAGGTAGAAAAAAAGTCTTGTTGTTGTTCTTGTTGTCGTTGTTAGAGATATTTTAATATATAAGTGTTGCAAATGGTCTAATTGTTCCTTTAAGGATCATTTTAACTGATCCTTTCGACATTTAAATATCACAACAAAAGTGAGTCAAGCTGAATTTTTCTTCTTAACAAAACCCAATAATCGCACTTACAAATACTTTGAATAATAGCTATTGAATCGATGGTTAAAAAAACGTTAATTCTTACTTTAAAACTGCTTATTTCAAAACCTCATATACAACTTATATTTACTGCGGATGCTTGTCCAAGATATTAAACGAAAGAGAAGAAAAAAAAACTAACAGTTTGCCTGAAGCAACCATAGAATTCAAACATAACTGTTTATTTCGACAGCTCTCATATGTAATTCTCATACATAATTTCTCGTGCTTGAGAATACCGACCTTTAGATTTCATTGCAAACACAACTCGAGTATTAGGTTTTGATTTCGCTATACGAATACGCGGTTTTTGGCAACTCTCGTCGTAAACGGAAGAACGGCGAAAAGAGTTGACCAGATTCAACGGTTCCGCGATTCTCAGTCACGAATTTCGTCGTACCAAGGAGTCATTCGCGCAGTCGAAGTCGTAAACAGTGATGAAGGGTTCATGGCTGCTCTTCTCATCAGCTAGGGGCAACTCAAATGGTTCAATCGAGCCACCTCAACCAAAGAACAAACAAGTTGTAACTGTACAACTTCAAAAAGACGGCTGCATATCAGTGCAAAAACAAAAAAGCCTAATCCTGAAGTCAATCCGGTTTTCACTTGGTTAAACGCTTGTTCCTCTCTCTAATATTCCGCTTGACATAAACTATGATAAGTAAAATTAATAGCTTATTAATCTAAGGATGGAAAAATGTTTGAACCAATCTTACAACAACTGGCCACTAGAACTTACCGGGCTTACTTTATAAGGTATCAACTAATATCTAAAACATGTATGTTTATTTGTCTTTCTTTGTTTCGTTACGGACAATATTGCACTTTCGGCAAGAGTTTAGCAGTTCGACATCCGCCTTGCCCTTTCCCAATAACATGTTTTTGTTTTCTAAACTTGGGGTTGAAACTGTAGCGAGCCGGTGGACTGGCTTGAATTGTTCTCTCGAGCACCCTAAGCCAAGTAAAAAACGCAAAATAAAATATTGATTATGACGAAGCCGACAACTGGTTGTTGGCCACTGTCTGTACCGGGCTTGTTGTAAAAAAGTGAGTATATTTTAAGGTCCCGAAACATTGCAATGATATCAACCGAATTCCTGTTTCGTTGCCTTATCTTCGTTTTAACACCGATGATATCACACTCTCGGCAAACATTAAGAAGTGGAACTTCCGTCTTGCTTAAGTCCAATAACAACTGTTTTTTTCTGAATAAACACCTCCTTAATATTTGAAGTGTGTTAAAATAGCGCATACACAAATGAGATAAACCAGTTATCGATAGCTAAAGAAGGTCGAAAAAATGTACTTGATGGTTATTAGTGCTCCGAATAGTTTTCAACACAAAGGTTACGAAGTACTTATTTTAAAGCAACCATTGAGGAAACTTGCCTAACTCCAGTCCCAGGGCGTCGCAAATCTCAAAGACGGAAAAAACTTGTCGCCCATAATAAAAAAGCCATGCACTATTAAAGTAAAGCTTCTTAGTTCTTGATAACTGGATTTTTAATAGGTTTGTTATCTATGACTTTGCCGATCGATAACTATTTTCCTGGTCGGTGGAGACTCTAGGTACCTATTGAAGAAACCGTCTCTACTTAAATGGCGATATTAAACCTCCCTAGAGTTTTATGAAATTGATTATTTTGCTCGTATTTGAGCAGTGGTTAGTCCTAAATCAGACAAATAGTTTGAAAAAAATCCAGAACTCACTTAATAAATCAGTTTAGACAATGATATTGTACCGAACATGAAAGAAGAGTGAGCGCTTCTCTTAGTAAAGGTTGAAACCAACTTTAAATTTAGAATTACAAGAACTGAAAGATTTTTCCAGAAAAAATCCAACAGTGTCAATTTGTTCTTTTTTGCAAGCCTCATACATACGGAAATAGTAACAGTTTCCTAAAAAATGTCAAATACCTTCTGCCGCCAAATATACCAGGCCAAGATACCACGCCCATCCTTAATATGGCTAGTCTGTACGTCAATTATATTTAAACTGCGGTTAATTGGCGCATAATTTAAGGGTTTGAAAAACATATAAATACAGCAAAAAATCTGCAGTTCCCTAAGACATTTCAAGGAGCAAACAATAGTCTAGAAGTTCCAATTCATGATGCAGTTTAAGTTCAGGATGATCATTAATTTCAGCTTGTCAATTCTTCTCCTTGGAACATTCTACCATGTGGTAAACAGCGGTCCTGTTCCTGCAAAAGAACAAAACAAAATTGTGGTACGTTAGAAAGGATTCCGTTTTATTTAGATGTTTTTACGTTAACTTAAGTCAACAGCTTTCAAAGATTACAAATCATTTGATTCCATTTCCCGCTAACGAGGGAAAACACCTTAACATTTAGTTTATTTCTAGTGCGATTTATTCAACAACTGAATCATCCCTTAGATTAAATATTGTTTTAAATCTAACCTTCGCGACAACTATGTTCAAGGAATACCTTACAAAATATGGTTATCTGGCACCTCTGGATCCAAACTTGGGCGGCTCAAGAACTGAGAAACAACTTAAAGACGCCGTGAAATTGTTCCAAAGAGTTGCTGGTATTCCTCAGACGGGGAACTTGACAGATAGCCGCACACTGCAGATGATTCACCAGCCGCGTTGTGGAATGAGTGACTTTAAACAATCAGAAGTTCATGCCAGGAGACACAAGAGATATGTACTTCAAGGATCAAAGTGGAACAAGAAGGTAAACAGAAATACATAAGTTTGCTTTTGCAAAAGATTCAGTAACAGATCGGTACAAACAGCTGTTTCTTTTTTTATTCCCACTGGAGGATTCCAATGCTTTCCTATCATTCACTTTAGAAACTGTCTCAAAATATAAAAAGAGACCAAACATGCTGCAGTTAATTAGTATATTTTGTTAAAAAATGATTTATTATAGGATTTCGACTTCATAAATAACTCAAACACTTGCGTAGTTAAATCGAAAGGTACAACGAAAACCGCTGTTCAATTATTTGGTTTCATGGAGTAACAACCTTGCGAAAGGCAATCTCTGAAGCAAAAAATTACTCGAGGGTAGAAACGGGAAGCATCTTAATATCTAGATATTCATACAAGAACTCGAACAATTGGGTTCTTACACTTAGCTTTTTTATCCCTGCTTTTCAAAGAGTAAAACAATAGTCCTTTGTATGGATCAAGATGTCCAAAGATTTCACAAGAACTTTAAAAGGTTATCGCAAAAAACGCGTTGCTAAACGATTCCTTCAGAAAAAAAAAATTGATTTCAAGTTTCACGAACAACATGCAAAACTGAGAGATCAAATTGTGTTACGAAAAGTTGCCATGGTTAACGGATCAAAACGCGAGTGGTTTTCCGTTTGCTAACTTTATTCATAATTTTAAACCTTCTTTCAAGGATCTGACCTACAAGATTGTAAACTACACCCCAGACCTTCCCAGACAGGAAACACGTGATACTATCGTAGCTGCTTTTGGTGTCTGGTCCAAAGTAGCACCGTTGACCTTCACAGAAAGTAATGACGATAATGCTGACATCAAGATCAAGTTTGTCACAGGTTACCATGCCGACGGTTATCCTTTTGATGGCAAAGGTGGCACCCTGGCTCATGCTTTTTATCCCCATGACAATGAAGGGATCTCGGGCGACGCTCATTTTGATGAAGACGAGACATTCACTCTTCGCACTCACTCCGGAGTGAACCTGTTTTGGGTGGCTGTACACGAGTTTGGTCACAGTCTCGGGCTGGGTCACTCGTTCTCCGATGGCGCTCTTATGTACCCTTTCTACAGAGGATACGTTCCTGACCTGAAGTTACATATTGATGATATAAATGGAATGCAGGATTTATATGGCAAACCGATGGAGATCCCAAGCACCACTGAACCCCAAAAAATACCAAAGGAGATTCCAACTTCCACTCAGGCCGAGACAACACCACCACCTTCCAAGGCACCCAGTGTACCCGAGACAACGCTGCGCCCTACTGAGATGCCAAGTGTACCCGAGACGTGTGACACGTCACTTGACGTCATGGTTCAAGCAGGAGATGGTTACACATACGCGTTCAAGGGAGACTATTTCTGGCCCATCTCAGACCAGGGTCAGTGGACAGGGGCTCTGAAAATCAGTGACTTCTGGTCAGGTTTACCAGGGAATCTTGACGCGGCCTTCACCCGTGCTGACAAGACAACACTCTTCTTCAAAGGATCCAGGTAAACATTTTGAAGACATTTTTAGGAGAACTATTTTTCTGCGTCTATATTTCAGCAAAATAGGTTAAAATGTCGAGGTTAAATAAATCATTATCAAAATTCAAGCAAAAGTTCTTACACGTCTTTTCTCACTTTTACGAATAGGTACTGGGTGTATGAAGGTCGTTCACGAATAGACGGACCACTGGAAATTACCAACAAAGATTTGAACCTTCCAAAAGAGCTGACGGACATGGACGCCTCTCTGGTGTGGGGTGCAAATGGGCAAACGTACTTCTTGAAAGGAGATAAATATTGGCGCTACAACGATGAAATGAAGCGGGTCGACGATGGTTATCCAAAGTTTATCCAAGATGCCTGGATGGGGTTGCCCAACAACCTCGATGCCGCTGTGCAGTGGAAAAACGGAAAGAGCTACTTCTTCAAGGGTTTTGATTATTATCAGTTAGATGATTTGTTTTTTACAGTGAGTCTCAACTACCCGAAGAGAATCTCAAAGGAGTGGATGGGTTGTTCTGCAGAGGGAAGCATTAAGCCTTAGTAAAGTAACAAGTTTGTGCTTTGTTTATTCTGGGAAGGGCCGGCAGCTTTTGAAGTTATTAGTAATCACTTTAACAGATTAACCTTTTTTTTACAAATATTACTTTTTACTTAATTTGTAAACATTAAAATCAACGTAACCTTTCTACAGTGACAAACTCGATGTAAATCAAAAACGACATTGAAATAAAAAAGTCTGAAGAGATTTAACTTATTAGTGTTTATGAACACAAATTACTGAGTCTAAAATGCGGAGAAATCCTTCATTTATTTTCAGTTTAAAGATTAGCTCTTGAACCTTTAGTTTTATCAGCACACTGAAGTTAAGATGTTTAAATTGCAATCATGGAAAATCTTATCTATACACGCAGTACGCAGTTTCAGACATATTTTAGCCGACAGTGTTTGCAAGTCGTAAATAATTTATGAATTTTTATTGAATTACATCTCTATTTAGATAAGGCTCCATTTGACAAGCATAAGTAAGTTTTGAACAACATAATCTATTAAAAAAGATAGCAAACAGAAAGTACCTCATATTGAAGAATTATTGTATGTATTTGTAAAGGATTAGAGTAATTTTAGCACTTTTTCAAAGAGAAGAATTTACCAATTTTTAAATATTTTATGCAGTTATTTAAATTAGTTTAGCTCACATTTACACTGAATGCTACCGCAAGAGTATATTTAAACTTAGTTATTAAGTTCTGTAGAAGATCAAAAGAACAATTTTCACCGTTTATTTATTTAAATACAGAAACAACATGATTTAATTAATGTTTTCCAAGAATGTTTAGATAAACGCATAAATAAAAATTACAAAAACGAATGCACTTGTGTTTATCAATTAAAGTAAGAAGGGTTTTCTTGGCCAGAAACATCGTTTCTTTATCAGCAGTTAAAGTGCAAGTAGGGAATCGACCCTAAACCCCTCTTCTACTAAGGGCCCCCTCCACACTCGTTCGTTGCGGTTAGGCCTTCGATATCTGTGCACACTAAGACGTGACGAAGAATAATGCAAGCAGGCTCTCCGACATCAAAACAAAGGTTAAGAGTGTGTCCACGAGAAAACCAGGCAAAATCGAAAAAAGTGGCACAGGCCAAATCTCAGATTTTAATAAAACTTTGCCTGAAGATAGCCTATAGCAAGTTATTATGCATGGTAACCATCTTTGGGTTATCGCGCACTGCGCATGCGCTAACGGTGAACTGTTTTAATTTGGACTGATCATGGTGAACTTTGGAGCATACCTGAACCACTCGATTAAAATGTTACCTCAACTTGTCGGATTTAAGACAAGGAGTAAATGGCTAAGAACCGCGTAGTCTGTCTCCATAAACTGAAATAATTTGCTGAAACTGAAGTGCAATTTTCAACAATCTGACAAAACAGTCAGTAGTTGCCAGTGATAGTTACGAAGATGCGAATTCCCCCCACTGTCCATCTTTTACTATGAGAATCGTATTGTTTTCCATGCGCTACATGTTTTTAAAGACGAAATTAAAACACCACTGCGGTATGGTTGCGGGTATCCATGCAAGAAAGGTCAATGTTTTTTATGTTGACGCCATCTTGAATTTGTCCAGCTATAGCCCCGGGAGACTAGGTTCCAATTGCTCCTTTATTCGGGGGGGGGAGCTCGTTGGGGTGTGGAAGTTTTTGTAGAAGGAGTTAGAATTTACTGACCGTATAAATAAATAAAACTGACACTAAGAAAAGAAACTGAATCTGGAACAAAGACCACGTGGGTCCATTTGTCTGGTTTGTTTTTGTTACATGTATTTTATTTGATACTTCCATTCAAGACACAATAAAAAAACAAAAAATAAAAAAACGAAGTTACAAAAGTAATGTTAACGTTAATGAGGGGCTAGCGAAAAAATAGTGGACTAGTCAGTTTCAGCGAGTTAAATAATTTTCTGTCGACGTAAGGAAATAATAAGGAGTGAAAGGTGTTTTAGTAAAGATTATTTGATTATCTAAAAGACATGTAATAAAGGTGCCTAAGAATTACTGTAACATTTGTTTCTCATACTAACCTGCCACTAAAACGCAAAAAGGTTGCTGTGGAAATATAAAATGGTACTGACATTAACTGAAATCATCAGAACGTCTGCACAAAAGTTTTAGGAAAAGTCAAAAGGTTTCTTGGTGCCTACAACTTCAAAAAAAATGCATGATTGAAAGGTGTACTCTGTCTCCGTCGGTTAACATTAAGAGACCCGAGTCATACATGAGTCTTTACTGATACCAAGGTATAAAACTTAAAGCTCAGTTTGATTATTTAGAGAATAATCGAGATATATACAATACTTCTTTAAACAGATTATTTGCTGTGTTTTGATGTACGAGTCAAGGTGTAATATCTTTATTCCTCCCTTTTATACTCGTTAATTGTAACCGATCGTTTTATCTTATGTTTACCGTTCCATATAAATCCAAATAGAGTTGAGTTGATTTCTTAAACTTTTTTATTGTCTAGACTGATGACATTTGTGCGATAGTTTATTCTGGAGACGATAAAACTTTTTGTATTCTGGACTTTTCCATAGACAGGGTTTTCTCAGTTGAGTTGACAACATGATCAAAATGTAGTTTCACCTTTAGTGCCTCATCATATGTGAAAAAATACCTAGTATCTTAATTGGATGATTCACTTGCTTATTGTAAGCGATGAGCGTTTGGGAGTTTTTGGGGCTACTTCCTAGCCAGTATGCTTCAGTTTTTTCCTTATTTACTTTTAAGCCCGCGCATGTTTTAAATGCTTTGAGGATTACTAGTAAGTTGTCGTAAGAATCTTATTATCTACAGTCGTTGGAGAACATCGCTGTGCGATGACGACCTCAGTGACGTCTTAGGTGCGAGCGCAACCCAAGCTCGCTGGCACAGGTGCGGCCACACACTGGGCAGACAATGCCCGAAGATGAATTGTGCGCTCCTTCCTTTCTAATACTTCTCTTCAAGTCTAGATCTTGCAGGTGTTTCTCCTCAAACGCTGTAATCCCATTTTGCGTTTCCTTTTTCCAGGCAACATGATCTTTCGCAAGGGATTCCCATCAAGGAATGGGGATATTGCAAATACGTAAGGATTTCTTCAGGCAGTCCTTGTAACGCTTTCGCTGACCCCCTTGCTTGCGTTTGCCAGTGGCCAGTCGGAACAGAAGACTTGTTTAGGTAAACGGCTGTCTTCCATACGCATTATGTGACCAGACCACCATAGCTGCGCCTTGGTGATCAAAGCTTCTACACCAGTAAGGTTTGCAGGACGAAGGACATCTTGGTTCATTACTTTGTCCATCCATGTAATGCCCAGGATCTTGCGAAGGAAACGGAGATGAAACTGATCTAACTTCTTGAGGTGTCTGCTGTAACAAGTCCAAGACTCGCTTCCGTAGAGGAGTGAGAACAAGACAACGGCTCTGTAGACAGCTATCTTTGTTTTCTCTTTTAAGCCCCGCTCATTCCAAACTCTTGACCACAGGCGTCTGAAAGAGTTGTTAGCTTTGGACAAGCTACAGTACTGCTCTAAAGAAATGCAACTCTAAACAAGCTTTAAAGAAATGCAACGCAAGTCTAGCGCATTTCGGCCTTTGTTTCTGTGGGTGTTTTCGCCGTATTTGCGGCGAAGAAGTTAAGACTCGTGCACATTCTATTTTCCCTTGTGGCCCAATCATTTTCGGCGAAAGCATTGCTGAATTTGCGTTCGATAACGAGCCGAAAGTTTAACACTTGATTTTTTCAGAATGCTTTGAATTAAAACACCACTTGATAATTTGAAAAAGCTTTGTTGCGAGTTTCACGACCATGAAGCCAGTCGAATCTACAAAGTGAAATGGAACAGAATCTGATGACAGCAAATTGTATATAAACATAATTGCGGTTTCATTTGTGTTTGTGTTTGGGTCATGCATGATCACAATAAAACAAATTTTAGCACTCCATCTCTAAGCCGATGCATGGAAATGTTTTTTTCTGGTTCGCATGGATTTTTGCTGCCGTTTCAAAATATTTCATCGATTGCGCGTCGCAAAAAGTAACAAGATTGGCATTTGACCGTGTTTAAGTGTTAAAATGGGTTTTAAGCAAACAACTGCAAAGGCTTTTTAGTGTTCTTTCTGATTTTCTGGCAATTTTGACTATCCGAAGAAACGCCCGTTTTTGGAAGTTGTTTAACGAGATTCCAAGTAATAAATTTCAAACCTCTTTACCTCAAAAATTAGTGACGAAAGCACCGAGTTTTGTTCAATTTTTGGCTGACGCGAACCAGAAATTCTACTTCCAGTGACCTAATCTTTTGAATTTTGACCGGCCTTTACCTCTAAGAGCATCGACTTTGTGGTGAATGCAAACAGAACAAATTTCGGACTGTTGAGTTTCATCTCAGTCGAACTTATTTGGATGTCTCGGAACTAATTATATTTTTTAATTTTCTGCAGGCATACGAGGAAAATTCCCCATTTGCACTGTTTAACTCATAAAAAATAATTGGAGTGGAATTTCAAAATGTGCCAGGACAGTTTTCATCTTCGACTATTATTTTATCACCTTGCCAAATTTGACGGCATGCGATTAAAAGGAGGGAGCATCGATCTTTTATAGTTTTAGCCAAAATTTGTCTCGAGAAATTCACTCCTAAAGTACCCCGCGCGTCAAACACTTCTACTTCCTGTGTCACAGCGGATTTTGATCCCCCTGGGCCTAACTTGGAACCCCGGTTCAAATCCGCTAGCAGATTTGGATCTCCCAGTATACGTTCTTTAAAGTAACTTTAATATCTTGAATCTTGCGCTTACAGTAAAAAACCAGGAAGGTAGTACCAAGCAAGTGAATGATTCATGCATATAGTGATATACTTAAAAAACTTGCAGCATAACTTGACTTTTTATTGTATTTCAGTTTCACTAAAGTGTACCGCCTTGCCTTGGTGCTATTCACTTCACTCACCGCCGTGCCAACTGCAGATTAATCGCCGGTTTCAACAACACAATGTAAGCTAATTGCATTGTCTCAAAAAATAACCAGGAACAAAAACATTTTGTTTTCTGCAGTCGTAAATTCTTATAATTTGGGGAAAATTAAATACCATCAAATCTGGTTCTCAAAACTTTGTACAGCACGAGTTCTTACATCTATCAGAAGCAGCAATTCAATAATGCATGAGGAACATGCAGCTATTGTTGTTGACATCTTCATAGTGTATGTTTTTCCTTTGCATATTCACGCTTTTTATACGAACAATTTTATAAGAACAACTAGGCTCAAATTGCCCGAAAATTAAGAACAAGCTGAGAATAATCGCAGCTGACATTTTGATCGGAGCCTCAAATTGGTACGTTTGGTCTAATTCCATAAAAACTGAGGCTCGCCATCTAGTGTAGCTATTGACATGCTGATACCTATAGGATACTCGCTTTATCGCACTTGTTTTACGAATTCTTTCGCAAAGGTGCTGCGGAACAAAAATAAGTTGTTGCACTTAAGTATCGGGTACGCGCGAAACGTTGAAGTGGAATTGCTCTTGTTGAGGCTGTGCAGTGAAGTATTGTGGAGGGTCCTGAAGGTGTAAAATGGCGCATTCTCTCTACTGTATTACACCTGTATTTTAACGACCATTTCATCTTAACTCCCCGCTATATTGTATCATGAGTGCTTCACCTCACGTGTCAGAGCGTGTCTTCAAGTGTACCACAAAAGCGTGTCGGCACGTGTACCACAAGTGGCGGGGCACAACGGAGAGTAAGCGGTTTCACATGTTTTACTACTTATCATCCATTTTTGAATTATGGAGAAAACATTTCCTTGCGCGAATTCTTCTACTTGACATAAATATACCAATTTATTTGATCACTCTGAGTCTCAACAAGCTGAAACCAGCCCTTTACATCGCCCTGTTCAAAAACCCATCCTGAATTCAATAAGCTCACTCTTTATTCAAAAATGTTAACTTCTCATGCGCTAAACCTAATATTTAATGAAAAGTTTGCAGTTTAAATCAGATAGGACACAGCGTTATACATTAGTACGGCGGATTATTAAATACGGCAGGAGTTGCCGTATTATTCGACATTCTTATCTGATTCAAACGGCGAACTTTTCATTTTAAAATATTAATATTAGGTTCGGCGCATGGGAAGTACGCCGTTTGAGCTGGGTCTCACTCTACCCCTAATTCAAAATTTAACTCCGAATTCAAAAAGCAAAAGCTTATCCCAAATAAAAAAGGTCGATGTCGCTTGGCATATTAAAGTATACCAATTTATTTGATCATTCTAAACAAGCTGAAACAAGCCGTTCACATCGCGCGGTTTCAATTACTGGAAGTGTGCGAGGTCAGTCTAAGCGCGCGTGTCGACAATTACAGCCTATTGGAAGCAACCCCCCCTCCCGCCCCTCCTCTCTCCTGAAGAAATCATCTGATTTAGGGAAGCCTCACATATCGATCTGCCCACAAGAACGTCAATCGTACGTTTGGGGGTCGGATGGGGGGAGGCAGGGGGGATGTAGCGGCTGTGACGTTTTTTATGACACGTCATGGGAAGGTTCCATATTTTTGTTAAATGGAAAAGGATATAAAATGAATTTTTCCCAAAACTCATCGGTTAGTTCCTTCTGTTTTTCACAAAAATTATATTGTTTGTATAGTGAACAGACATAAGGTTTTGTGCACAAACTACCTTGTGTTTAACTACGACGTCCTCGGTTGCAGCTAAAGCTAAAGTCCGCGATATAGCGCAGCTCAGATATCAAAAACACGTGAAAGCGGTTTCTTTGCCGAAAATTTCGTTATATTTTGACATTTCCAAGAGAGGTTAGGGGATAACGAGAGAATCGAAGAGTCGACGTTTCTTGTGGGCAAAGTGATATGCGAGGCTTCCCTTGGTTTTAAGTTAAGTGGTTTCTGCGTTTGTTGCTGCCGGAGCGTAGCAAAGGCAGAGAAACTATTTTGTGTATAGGGGTTTGTTTGAGAGTTGTGGACTTTGCCCTATTGTCTGTCCCGTTGTCTGTCCGTCCGTTCCATTGCTTGTAATTGGCTCAATCGTTGCCATGACTTCTTGACGTCACTGGCCCTCACGTGCATCGCATGCGATTGG
>JAOBRG010355563.1:0-13042 GCA_027574985.1 Umimayanthus nakama
TCGAATTGAACACTGAAAATGGTGAGAAAACATGGTTTAGCGATTGGAATATACCAAATTATAAGAAATAAAATGAAATTGTCAGTAATTAGGCAATAATAGGCGTATTTTTAGCAAAAAGTTTCAATTTTGTAGGCAACATACGGGTTGCGTGACTTATTATGATGACGTCATCAGTCGTGACGTCACCTTATTAGGGTAAAAAGATGTGTTCACTAACGAAGAACAGTTGTGCCAAAGCTTTTGGAAATCGGTCAAAGATATAAAAATTTAAAGCCAAAAAAATCGAGGGGGGGGGGGCAATTTGACCCCTCCTTATGCCTTCTAGGGTTAAATAACTCAGTTATAAAATTATAGGTATTTTTCTTTAACAGATATCATATTGTACACAGTTGGAAGTTTACTTGGTGTCGTGGTGTTGTTCGTGATTCTTGCCTTGGGAATATTTTTCTTGCGGAAGCGATCAACAAAACGTAAGTGACAATTGGAGGATGAAATTGTTGCTCTTCTTAAGGTGTATCGCTACTCGGTAACATGTTTTAATTTTTAATGAAATTTTTGAGGCTGGATGCTAAATTTCTGTGTTTGCCCTCGAAGCAAAAAAATTGAAAAAAAGGGATACAGTTTTTTTCGCGCAGCTAATTGATCTTAATTGAGCTTATCTTTATGATCTTAAATGAACTTCTTATCACCAGAAGTGGAAGTGACTAGCGGTAGGTATTTACTGAGCAGTGGAGCCACTCTCTTCCCCGTTGCTCGGGCCGGATGGGGTTAATTCTCGGAAAACCAAGCTCTTCGCTGCCAACTACCAAGTAACTAAGAGGGTGGGAGTCATTAAGACTCCTCGATATGTTTTCCAGTGGTTGCACATAAAAGATCAAATTTTGGCATGCTGCAGCTTTGTGTTAGATAACTACTTCCCATAGCAACAATTTAATCAAGTTTTAATTTAGAACTGTTGCTATGGCAATAGTCGTTTCGCAACATGTCCACCATTTTGCGCGTTATCTTGGATTTGTCAAAGTTCTATTTTACGCAAAACTTTAGTTTACATAATTTATTATAATTACATCATATAAATAAACGTCAAAAGATGCATTCACTATCAGACTACAGGTACTGAAAGTTGTATTCTTTTTTTCTCCATTTTTATACCAATGCTTTACAGGGTAAGTGAGCCAAAGTGTAGAACTTTGTAGCAATAACCACAAAAATTATTTGTGTCAGCTTCGAAACACCTTTTGTGTTTTTGTTTATTTCCAGGAGAAGATACCACACTGGACGAAGTTGAAAGGTTTGCAGTTTCGGCATTCATATTGCATAACAACAAACTTCTGTTGTTCAAACAGGAACTATTGCTATTGATCTCCATCTTGGGTTTTTCGAAAGTTTCATTTTAATGGAAATGTAGTAATTTTTTCTTGGATTTAGTATAGAACACGCGTTTATATGTTCAACTAGGAAAACATTCAAGAAATTAAAAAAGAAAAGAAGATGGAAAATGTTTTGTAAAATAATAATACCTCGCCTCTAGAGAGTGCAAGTGTGTATGGGAAAATGCGACAAAAA
The DNA here is from genome assembly GCA_027574985.1 of Umimayanthus nakama. Lineage (NCBI taxonomy): Eukaryota > Metazoa > Cnidaria > Anthozoa > Zoantharia > Parazoanthidae > Umimayanthus > Umimayanthus nakama. The sequence continues at coordinate 1,570 of JAOBRG010355563.1, forward strand.
TGTAGTTACCCGAGCCCCCGAGAGGGCGTTTTTGTCAACCCGTGTCAAAATGACCGGTCACAAGAAGAGCAGAACCGGCTTTGGTCACGGATAGCGCACATTTTGAAGGACCGAACCTGCTTCTTCTTCGCTGAGGAAGACTTATGTGATAGTCAATTTATTGGGCTTTATAGATCGATTTTTGGGAAGAATTGTTGCGCCGGGACAGAATTTTGTTGGAACTACTTTGCAATTTGTTTGCAAATGGCGTGTGAAGACACCAGCCTTCTGTAAAATTTATACAGAGAAAAACTTCGCGGCGTTCTCGCCTTAAATGAGCTCAAATTGCGCCCAAAATGCACACAACACACAAGTACACGGTGAACTGAGGGTAGGTAAACTTTATTTCCAAAATAATAGCAGCACTCACGGAATTTTTGAGAAACAAAAAAAACTCCCAATACGAAGTCTTAATGCCTTCGTTTTGCAGGTTTCGCGATATAAGCTTGCTCTGCCTGTGTTTGGGTAACAAATAAAGTTCCTCACCTTGTTTATTATTTACAAAAGGAATTGTCTGAAAATCATCTTCCTTTTAGGTTGGATGATCCATGGGAATTTCCGCGTTCACAACTGTTTATTCTTGAATCTGTTGGAAGAGGAGCGTTTGGTGAGGTACGGAAGGCCATTGCCAAAGGACTCTTGGATGATAACGAACAAGTGATTGTCGCAGTAAAGCAAGCAAAGAAAGGGGGTAAGTATAAGGAGATCGTCTAAGATGCGAGTTGCAAATTGAAGTACTATTTTAAGTTTAACAAGCCAACAAAACATGTGTTTTCTGGCGATTTTTTTGTAAACTAGCTGAGCTTACTTCATACACAAGAAGAACAGAGCCGAAACCTAAAAGCGGTGCCTCACGGCCCGAGTAATAAAACTACAAACAGAACACTCAAATGTAGAAAAAAATCAATAACAATAACGTTCCATCAGTGTTAATTTCTCTTACGCAAGCCGATTCAGGCCGATATTATATAATAACTAAAGAAACATTAATAAAAAAAATTATAAACATTTTTTTTACTGTGTCATCCTCTAAACAACTTTCTAGGCAAATAATAAATGATAATATATAGCATTAATGAGTTTAATTAAACTGGCAAATAATATTATCGAAGTTAACAAATATGCTGAAGCATAAGTGTAAAACACCTAACACCAAAACTGCTTGTGGCCTAGATAGGTACTCTCGGTATGCATGAGATATTTACAGAGAACAAGCATCAAAGCTTCCGCTTTTCCAAGTCCTACCTTCGAGCAGGGAATTCGGCCAACTGGTGTTACAGAAAAACAACATTTACTCTGAGACAAAACGGTTTTTAACGCCAATCTTCACAACAATGGACGGACAGGCCAAAAGAAATTTTCGATCATGGTTTTCCCTTTTCTTGGACAATTTCATAGATACTCGCTAACTTGCATTTCGCAGCTCGCTGCTCCCGACTGGCAACTCACTACTCAAAACACGCAACTCGCGAACTCGCAACTCGCAGAATAGCCGTCATCAAGATAAGTGTAAAAAGTGTTTGAAAACCACGTCAGAATGACCTAACTGCATCAGACTTGTAGACTTATATTATTAACATAAGGTTAATTTTAAATGTATTTGTTTATGTCTTTAGAAATGGCCAAAAATGTTGGAAGGAAAGAGATTTCCCTATAGCCTTCTGCAAAGTAATTGCTTTACTGATTGCCGGAAGATTTGTCATACTAAGTGGTTGACCCAAAACAGAATGTCAAGTACAACAGTTCTCTTTCATCTACACAATATTGCCAGGATTGGCAAACAGTCAACCTTCGACACGCCTCACAAACAGTTTTGCATGCCTTTGTTACTTCGGTATTGGACGTTTGTGACTCTTTGCTAAGTAGTGTTCATAAGCACCTCATGAACCAGCTACTACAATTTGTCAATACCTACACTCAAAAATGTTACACCTATCTTGAAACAGCTTAACAAGTTTACTGTAGCATACATCACCAGCCTCTTTACTGTTTGCAAGTCTCCTAGAGAAATGTAAAGCCTCCTTTCGGTTTTAGAACGTAAAGTTATTGTACGTTCTCAATATCTTTCCCCGATAATTTGTGCACCCTATCATGACATTAAAAGAATGTCTCTTTTATTGCTTGTTTAGTAAACAGATATTTCAACATTCGAAGGCGTAGGGCGAGGGAATCCGAAATTGACTCCCCCATTTGGGATTTTTGGCTTTAATTTTTTTCCTTGACCAGTTACGAAAACCTTTGGTACAACTCTTTTTTCCATGTTGATACATCTTTTTACCTCAATTGCGTGACGTCAAGATTGATAACATCTTCATAATAAGCACGCAACTGGTGTGTTGACTAAGAAAGGGCAAGTTTTTGCTGAAAAGCGGCTTTTTTTGCCTAAATAATGACAAATTTACAAGGAATATTACCGATTATATATGCCAAATATCAAGTCAATCAGATATATTAGTGTCGAAAATGGAGGGAAGGGGTAATTTTTTTAGGCTTATGCCTTCTAAGGTTACCGTTCACCTCGAGCTGTGCTTTCAGTTTTTCGTGTATAACTTCGTTAGTACGCATCGGTTACCCACAAACACATAAACAGAAAGCTTATGAAATTATCTAGATGATGGTAATTTTTCTTAAGAAAATTGTGTTTGCAAAAAAATGCGAGCTTCATAACTCAAACTATAAGCCTTTTATTTCCATACGTCAATGCGGCTGCCAGCCCCAATTATTGCAATTTGTATTCCGTTTATTAGTTTTAGTACCATTTGCGCTCTCGTTCCCTCCTGGCGATTTTTGTTTGAAATAGTCTTTAATTTTCTGCAGGCATTTGAAGAAAATTCCTCATTTGCAACGTACAAAATTTCCTTGTTTGAGTCATAAAAAAATTGAAGGGGAATTTCAAAATTCGTTTTTCATATTCGGCTATTATTTTATCAACTTGCCAAATTTGACGGCATGAGATTAAAAACTGCGGGAGCATTGGTCCTTTCCAGTTTCGTAGTTTAAGCTTAAACATGTCTCGAGAAATGTACTCCTTGGTATACCGCACGTCCTACATCTTTTTTTCCGGAAAAAAAACTTTTGTTCGTCATATTTCGCAAACTATTAGGCGTACTGAAAATCATTTTTGGCTGGAAACTCAGCTAATTTATACTCATATTCTGCAAAAGTCTTGATCTAGAAGTTTTGATCCGTTCGAACCGTGAACGGTAGCCTGTGTACATTTGGTTGTTATAGAAAATAACGCATCAAGAGAATTATTTCTCTTTGTTTTCTATATCTTTGACTGTGTATATAGATAGGATTGGCAGCGACACACTAGAACAGGAAATTAAACAAGGCAAGCAACTGGGCAGTGACAGACACCCCAACATCTGTAACCTTCTTGGCTGCATTACTCTTTCGGGTGAGTTACAAGCAAATCTGCAGAAATTGACTAGAATGCTATTTTTCCCCCAGGGAGCTTTACTCTATCATCAAATGCTAGAATATGCTGAACAAACAATGTTTCTTTGTAAGTTTTGGGTCTCGCCTCTGAGAAAAAGGTGGGACATTCATTTTTTTAACAGTTTCGTGTAACAACCGCAAATGTTCATTACCTTTACTAAAAGGCTTTTAATACTATTGATCACATTATTTCCTTTTGTTTAGTAATCGTCAGTAGAAATATCTTGGTAGCTTCACATATTTTACGAAAATCACCTAAGACTTAGCTACCGATCACGCGTTTTGGCCTTATAAAAATTATGTTTTCTTTCAAAATTGCAATAAATTGTTAGCTTCTCCCTTCTCCATTAGCTTTGAGAAACTTCGCTAATGTTCATGCATAAATGACAGATAATTACCGCATCTCAAGCGTGCACTTTGTTTCTTTGCTCCAGAACCTATAACGGCCATATATGAGTTTGCGGAACACGGAGACCTTCTTGAGTTTCTGAGGAAATGCAAAGGAGAACACGAGGAGAAAAATAACCGTGGCCAAAAATCAGAGAAGTGCAGTGTTGAGCCGGAGGAGAAGAGTGAGGGAGCTCAGAAACCTGTAAAAGTGTTGGCGTCCTACGACCTTGTGAACTTCTGTATCCAGATTGCAGCGGGAATGAATTTTCTTCAATCAAAAGGGGTATTTTCCTACATCATACTACATCCAGTGTTTCAATTAATAACCAGTCTGTAGAAAGAAACAAACCTTGGCTTGACTTTACCGTATTATAAAACAGGAAACAAGCAGGCGAAATTTTCCGTTACGGACGTTTTTGGTGAGGCTATTTAATAAGTAACACAAAACAAGAAACTTAGAAAATAGAGGTAACGCTAATCAAAAGAGCGGCAGGGTAAATCAAGTAGTTTTATATATAGTAGAAGCTATTCAAATTGTAAAAGTTGTTGTCCAGTTGTAAAACAAGACATGATAACAGCTTTTGACATAACATGGGGCTTTGATTATATCGATTACTTTCGGTTGTTAGCCTTGGAAGGGAAAGTCCCCGGGACCTCCTCTAAATCCCTCCTGCACTTCTTAACGCTTTTGGAAATATCACTAAGAAGTAACACAGATTGGAAACTATGAAACTAAATTACATGCTGGAGACCCTTATTTTGCTTATATCCGCCTTGACGGGGCGGGGGGGGGGGGATGGTTGGAGAGAGCGGAAAATGTGACGCGCCGATTTCAAATTTTGCGAATTTCCTAAATGTTAAAGTAATACCAACAAAATTTGGCAACTTTTAGAAACTTTTAGCAGAAATTTGGTTTTCTTGTTTATTTTTTCACTAAATTGGATTGTGATATTTGGGATCAAGTCTTTTGATAACCTTAAAAACTATTGTTTTACGAAAAAAGTTATCTCAGTTTTTTATCGACCTGTGACGTCATCGATGACGTCATGCAAACAAAAGAGTAAAATGTAAAATCTGGCGAATGAAGTCATAATTTTTTTATTGTTGACTTTCCGAACTTTTCCAATATTAAATTTTTGTTTGTTTTGTTAATTTTAGACACTATCTGCTGAATAATCTTAAAAGTATACACAAAGTAGACTACAATTTCTATTTAACGAGTGCCACCTCCCCCACTTCTGTTTATCCAGTTCACATTTCTCTAAATCCTATGTATCTCTGCAATACAAGGCATTCATATGATTTCAATAGGCTAAAACCGAAGTTTTAAATTTTTGTTCGACGCATCGATCAAGTGCGTTTAATCAAGAGTGTTTGGCTGTGTTGACTTTGTGCACAAAAACAAGAAAAAAATTCTAAAAAACACTGATTTGGGGGAAAATGACGTAATTACGACGTCATCATGAGCTCATATTGGCGTGTATTCTATTCAAATTAATTAGGTAATAAAGATCTACCTAACTATAACCTCCAAATTTCATGACAGTTTCGTCAAAACTTTCTGATTTATAGGGGAGGCGGGCTTTTGAAGCTACCCCAGGCCCAGGAACTAAAAAAAAAAAAACCCAGGCGGAATAGGGTTAAATTTTTCAAATTTAGTTAGGACCTTTTTTGTAAAAGTCGAAAATTTTGACAGTTATGGCGTCATTATGATGTACTGATGACATCTTAAGCCATAAAAGCTACACAAAATTATTTAGTTTATGATTCTCTACTAACTCACCACATTTCAATTCATTATCATTATTAGTTTTTGAGTTATGAGTTCAGAGTCATTCAACTCCCAAGCCAAGCCACCCTCAAAAACTCAGGCGGAATAGGGTTAAAACTACTGTCTAGAAAAAAATAAGAAAGTGTATGTGTGTTACTCACGGGAAAATTGTGGTTAAAAGTTATAGAAGTGTGAATGAAAGATGCAACAATGAAGTCGTAACTAAGCACGCGGTTAAGACTTTGTATTTCATTTTTAGATCATTCATCGCGACCTTGCTGCACGCAATGTGCTTGTTACCGACGACTTCAGTTGCAAAATAACCGACTTTGGGCTGGCAATTGAAAGAGGACACTATGGCTACGCTTCAGAAGCAAAGAAGGTGCTAACTGTGTAACGTCTTTCTAGCAAAATAAGCTCAGATTCTAAAAATTGTGTGCAGATTTTGATAAAGTTTATTACTTACTTGTCACGAGTAGAAACTAAACTATTTCGGAATATGTTTTTTTCTTAAATCTTAACACGGGCAGTGGAAAACGCTGGCTACGAATACTAAAAGTTTTACTGAATAAAATTATTCAAACCTTTGTCGACGTATGTTATTTTGTATTCGCGAAATCCTATTTCGTCTATTTCTCATATAAACCGTCGGTTTGAGCTTGTTCTACCATTTTGATCCAGTTTTGAAATCTAGCCCCATTCTTCCATTTGTGGCCGCGTAAACTACTTCTATTCCACAACGGCCCAATTTAATGGTTACGTCATATCAAAACTTTAGCAAAAGCAAAGAAAATAGAAGGATAGGATGTATAAGCTGCGAACTGTTTTTCATGCGTGAGCCTAGCTTCGGCTTCCAAAAACGGAAACCTGTCTTGCTTCAGTTTCGCAGCAAAATAAGTAAATAACTTTGAACTAATGTCTCGTTCTTGTGAAGCGAGAGCCGCCGCAAAACCCCATCAAATCAACAATACATCACAAAGGCGCATAACAGGTGAAGCTTGAAAGTCTGGCTTTATTGTTTTCGTGTTTTTGAATTCATAGAATGGAAAGTATAATATATATGGAGGATATTCTTTAAGTACTCTAAACAAACTGAAATCAGCCGCTACAAACTACAGCGAAGTTTTGAGATCACGTCTTGCGGTTTCAGAATACAGCTTACTATGGAGGATATTCCTTGGTCAGTTTAAACGAACTGAAATCAGTCACTACAAATTACTGCAAATTTATAAAATCACATCTTGTGGTTTAGGGCGGCTTGAAATAGTTATTGGATATTTTTTCATAGGAAAACGGTTTACATTTATTTGTGTTATTTTAGCCTTTATGGTAGCAACATGACTATTGAATAGTTGCACATTTCCTTCTTATTCTATTTTTGATACTTTGGAGACATGAAATATTGCTGTGGTTACGTAGCAAGAGGTCTTATCAACCACCTTAAAACCAGGAAATCCCACTTTTCGTTAGATTCCTACGGTGCATTTTTTTCAAATTTTCAAAAACTTGTTTCGAAAATTGAAACCTACCAAACTGCCAATTTTGAAAAAGTTCTGTAAAAGAGTTTCAGATAAATTTTAAATTAATATGTGATTTTCCTGTTCATTCTGTTTGCTTCTTACAGAATCTTTCTTTCGTTCAGAACAGAAATTTCCTTCCGTTCTTTACCGCTTTGCAAACTTTTAGGAATTTTCACCGTCAACTTTCAGAGACATTTTTGATCGAAGTCTAAGTTTTCCAAAATTTTCGGGAGTACAAGGTTTTATTCGTACCTTCGTGAACCAGTTGTGCTTGCGCGAGCGACCCAGGCCACGAGCGCCAAAAAACTGTTTCGAGCCACCTTAAATAAATTACAGAAATCAGAGAGCAGGTCACAAGTTATAGCAAATGTATGAACAATCTTTGAACTTTTCGAATGGTTTTGCTGGTTTTGATCTTCGCATTTGGAAGCGATTCAAAGCTTAGTTTACAGTTTACTTGATATTTTTCACTTTGTTCTTTGTATTTAAGTGATTTATCAATTGTCGGAACGATTTATGCAATTCAGTTTACAAAATTTGAAATAACTTCCACCGCGACCGCGATTCCGAAACCGTCTACCTCTGTTTCAAAATCCAGACCGCAACCGTTTTTTCACGAAAACAACAAAGACGTGACGTTTCACCCGTGAACGTGGACGTTTTTACTTCAAAAATATCACGTTTTTCAAATAGGTTTATCTGATTGGCCAAGACAGGGAAAACGCTCACTCACATCCTACACTTATTATTTTTTTGTGCTTTCGCGAAAGTTTTGATATGACGTTTTCATTAGACTGGGCCGTTGAGGAAGTGGATCTAGTTTACACAGCCACAAATGGAAGAATGGGACTAGCTAGATTTCAAAACAAGATCAAAATGGCAGAATGAGCTTGCAGATGGGAATTTAAACCGACAGTTTATATGGCAAAATAGACGAAATATGACTTCACAAATACAAATCAACAGACGTCGACAAATGTTTCAATTACTTTTTTTAGTTAAACTTCTCATACTCGTAGCCAGTATTTTCAACCGCCCGTGATCTTAATATAGATTTTTAAGTAGGTCAAATATAGAAGGTGTGTGTTGATTTTGTGTGTTGACATTTGTGTGTGCGAATGCTTGATAAAATGCTTTCAGTTTGTTAAGAAGCAGTCACTACTTTACTTTGTATGTATGTATATGTATGTATTTATGTTTGTGTGTGTATGTATGTATGTATGTATGTATGTATTTATATAGTTATGTATGTATGTATGTATGTATACATGTATGTATGTATGTAAACAACGGGTACCACTGTATCAAGTACTTGTTGACCTGACTAAGAACTTCGATACTGTGAACTTTAGTGCCCTGTGGATCATATTAGGGAAACTTGGATGTTCTCCTCAACTGATTCGTTGAGATGTTTAAACAGCTTCATCGCAATATGACGGCAAAAGTGGATGTTAATGGGTCACTTTCTGAGCCAATTCCAGTCGATAATTGTGTGAAACAAGAAGATATATCGGCTCCAACCATATTCTCCATCTACTTCACAGCTATGCTTTCACATGCATTTCAAGAAGGTAGCACTGGGTATTCATTTGCTTTAGAACGATGAGGATAAACTTATGTGACTATAAATATCAAAACTTGCGCCCTATTCAATTTAGGGTCAACTTCCTATCAAGTGGTCAGCACCAGAACTTCTATTTGACACCGAATACGCCGTATCTGCTAAAATTGATGTGTAAGTAGCTAAGTTACTTTCAAAAAAAAACTTTAAACATAGTTTTAAAACACGAGGAGCAACATTATTAAGATTCTTAAAATGAATATAGTAACGGCTGCCAGCTAACCTGACCCTGTGATGTCCTCTGCAAAACTGTGTATCATTAAACATGCTTTTAAAGGAGTCGCCCTCTACTCTGAGAACGAATGATCCCATTGGATAAAAACACAATACCAATAACCAAAACCTTTAGCCTAAAACTGGCCAACCGTAAAGAAACACACAATAGCTTATTGTTAAAAAGTGTATGTTATTGTTACTCTTATTGTTTATTGACCAATGGAATACTTCGTTCTCAGAGTAGAGCCTTACTGTTTTAAAGCAGTACTTTGGACTAAGAGTCAAATTTAAGAAACTTCTAGAAAGAAGATTAAGTCTTATAAACACTGAGGAGTAAATCACTAAATGTACAAATTTTATATATGCCTTGTCTCGCGGATGGGGCCTGAAACGACATGATACAGAGTTTTGCAGACTTCCTCGTCCCTGACTGGCTAAATCCAGGGACTCAGATCAGTTTATCAGGTGATCAATGCAATTTTAGCCCTCGAATGCCCAAGGATGGCTCAAACGGACTACTCGATAGCTTATTCGGACCTAAAATTTGAAGCTTTCAAGCAATCAAAACGAAACTTTCAGTACCTGTAGTCTGATAATGAGCGCATCTATTGTGATAACGCCATCACCTATAATTTATGCATAATTAATTGTTCGAATTAAAGTTCGATATACAAAACTGTAAATTTTTGGGAACACTGGTTCTATTTTCTTCTTTTAGACTCTATTCTCAATTATATTCCTATTTGAGGCTGAAAATATATGTTTTCCACTAATTCCATAAAGAAATTGCGACAGTTTGGCGTAAAAAAGCAATTTTTGGAAAAATCCTAGATGGCTAACGTATTGTAGAACCACTGTTGCCATAGCAACGGTTTTTGATTAAAACTTGATTGTTTTTATGGAAAATAATTAACCTTCGGAAGTCCAAGCTCTTTACTGTAACAAGTTAGCCCGAGGGGGAAGGGGGCATTTGCCCCCCCCCCCCCCCTCTTTAGATTTTTGAAATGGTTGCACGTAAAAGATCAAGCTTTGTTATGCGAGCAGCTTTTGGTTAGCTAATTACTTTCCATTACAATAATCAAGTTTTAATTAAGAACTGCTGTTGCTATGGCAACAGTTGTTTCACAACATCTTGGATATTTCATAAAAAAATTACACAGAACGGAAGCAAATTTTACTGGAATTAGTAGAAAACATTATTTGTAGCCTCAAATAGGAGTATAATTGCGAATAAATCAAAAAAAAAAAATCAGAACCAGTTTTTCGAAAAATTTACGGTTTTCTATTTCAAGCATTAGTTTGCATATTTAATTACGCATAAATTATGAGTGATTATGTCATCCATTTAAAATAAAAAACTGCGCTCATTATCAGACTACAGGTACCAAAAGTTTCATTTTGATTGCTTGAAGCTTCAAATTTGAGGTTGGAAAATCCTACTTGGGGTCCATTTGACCCCCCCCCCCTCCCCCATTGGCGTTCGGGTGTTAGCTAACCCAAAGCTGCTTGAACTTTTAGGTGCAACCATTTCGAAAATCTATGGTGGGGGTTCAAATGACCCCCCTTTGGTTAACTTGCTACAGTAAATAGCTTTGGTGTCCGAGGGTTAATTAAAATGTGGTCAGTGTACCTTGCTTAACAAAGCGCTATATTATTACTTTGCAGGTGGTCCTATGGTATCTTGATGTATGAGATTCTTACCATTGGTAGGTAGTTTCAGTTAAAACAATGGTTTAATGAAAAGCCAGTGTTGGCAAAAAGATTTGTTTTGGTTTTTATTAAGCACTGTTATTTCTCGTCTCTTTAAACTTACATGCTTAGTGAAACTGAAATGAAACAGTTTGTTATGGTGTTTCAAAAATGTCTTTTCGTTTACCGGAAGCGGGTTGTAAGGAATATTAAACATGGAAAGCATTTAATGGAATTCGAATAGCAAAAAACAGTTTATACATACCAATGCTGGGGCAAAAAAGCTTAGACAAAAAAAACCCGGTGTGCTTGTATTGCAAGTGCATAATTGAGTATCTGAGTGAATTTGAATATTTTGACGAGGATGCCATAAATTAAACAAATGACAATATTTTTTTTACTACAAGGAGGGACACCTTACCCAAGATGGCCACCATACCAAGTTCTGTTTGAGCTCCAGCTAAACAACTACCGCATGGCAAAACCGCCACATGTCAGCGACTTCATGTAAGTCTGTGCAATTGGGTAAAGTCTATAACTCCTTTATAAAAATAAAACCTAATATTTGAGTTCTACTTTAAAACCTCAATGATATACAAAATTGATAATGATAAAGGCCCATGCAAACGGACGCAACATTGTTGGCAAACAACTCCCAGCATTGTTGGAAAAAACAATGTTGTGATTTGTTGCGTCCGTTTCAGGGCCCTACTGAAAACCGCTTCGGCGATGTAGGCTCCCTGTTTAAACACTATTATTACTGTTATTATTATTATTATTATTATT
>JAOBRG010355574.1:7650-27921 GCA_027574985.1 Umimayanthus nakama
ACCAAATTGGATGGCCTATTCAAAGGCAATTATTTGATCCTTCACAAAAGATGTTTGATAAGGTTGTAAAGCATTTGGAAGAAATTGGAAGCAAATTTCAAAGTAAAATTGTTGATAATTTTCCCGAGAATTCTGTTAAGATTCCATTCTGTAAGGATTCCATTCTGTATTCCTCCATATTTTGCCATTATTGTGCAAGAAGTATTATCCGATCCTGAAGAAGATACACGCGTATTATTTAGACCATGTTGCTTTTTTTTAAAATTGATGAACCAATAGGGTTTAAATTACATTATTATGTCATAGTTGTAAAGGTTTTGAAATAATTATAAAAGTTATGAAAATAATTGGAAGCAAGAGTGATGAAAGCGATGAAGAAGAAAGCGATGAAAAATGATAAAAACGATAAAAAACCCATAGTTCACTTCACCCTCTATGCTGTACTTGAAGACGTAAAAAGGAAGGCTTTAAAGGCTATGCGATCCATTCTTCTTTTCTTTACGCAAAACTTGTCATCCGACCCGGATTGCGGTCTTAAGTCCGACAAAGAAGTTACTCACGAGATCATCACTCCAATGTAATTCTGCAGTAAATCAATCAGGATCAAATATTTCATCACCAATGAAATAGTCAATCTTATTCAGGATATGTTGATAACGGTTTGTAGCAAGACTACAAGCCTCTATTTTTTGTCAAGTCTACAAAAACGCAAAAGGCCTTGGAGTAATATTCCAAAACTATTGAGAATACCAAGAGCAATAACATTTTGTGTTATACTGCCAACTATTGTGCCAGTGGATGTAAGTGCTATTGATATGAGTGTAATGAGTAATAATTGCGTTTTAAAACGTCCTCCAACTAGATTGAATTTAGTATATTTATGTTGATAGACCTCTTCGAGTTCAAGCATTTCACTCAATCCGCGGTTGCCATCAGTTTAATCCATTTTTTAAATATTTAGGGATTCCATATATGTTCAAGATGGCGTTAGCTATACCATGGAGCAATTCCGTTGTCAATGTCTTTGACTTGAGACAAAATTACACAGCTTGCGAAGAGAGGTAATTTTACTCATCCTCACTGTCTGTCTCCTCTTCAACCACGGACTCGAGCCTTTTAATGTCCTCGTTGGCGAGCTGTATTTGAGCTTCTGTCGTTTCCAAGTTCTTCACCATTTTTCTGAGGCTTTGTCTCTGTGTTCTTTGCTTCTCGACAATCCTTAATCGTTCGTTCAGTTTAAGAAACAAAGTAAAAATTCACTCTTTTTAAGTTAAAGATGAAGAAGGGCTATTTTTGGATCTCGAGAGAGTTGCACAGGTTTTCCCTGATTATTTGTTGAATGGAATACCCAGCTAGATTTGTACTTTCCATCCTAGAAAATACATGTATTTTTATAATGATACATTAGTCATTATATTTTGTTTTCTCTTTTTGTGTTAACGTTCAGTGACATGTTATCCATTTGGCTGTCTGCCTAGAACATTAACTGTCTTGTAAATTAAATCATCAAAAAAATAATGAAGGTACTTCGTGGATCAAATAGTCAACTCTGAACTTTTTTTTGGAAGGGAACAAACAGACATTTTGGTCTAGAAAAGATATCGTGCTGAACCCTTTTCTTGCCAATATCAATTCCTGGGGAAGGGGAACGTTTATGATTAATTTGGAAACAGATAGCTGCAGCCCATAACTCAAATTTTCAAATGCGCAGAACATATTTCCGCTCCACCATCAGCCTCTACCCAGTACCTGCAGTCACATACTGGAAAATGTCGCATCACACAAGGCTTTCCCTACACCACTTCCTCCAGCAGTTAAGAAAGCTCTCAACTGACCTACTAGAAGTATTTCAGAATACAAGAAACCAACCGAGAACGAGAAGCTAAAAGAAATTATTAATGTCCTTTACAAATGGAAAAACTTACCCTTATTAGGAACACGAACAAAATAGCTAGGGCCTCAAATACATTGGAAATCTTTGAAACAACCAATAACTTTCTTGTTATCTGAACTGAGCTTGTATTTAAAACAATCTACCGAAACAGAAGTGTTTAAAGTTAAAATTCTAGAAATGACAAAAGGTACACTGAAATTTTCAACAAAACAAACAGAACAGTAAGACTAGACCATAGCCTGAATCAAAAGTGATGTGCTCCAGCTTTTGTGCCTCGCCTGTCGCACAATCGGCGGTTGGGTCATGCATTGTGTCTTTGGTTCAGGAGCCTCGGTGTTCTTTGCTTCTGTTGTCTTTTTCTTTTTCAACTTTGGTGGTGCAGAAACTGGTTGGCTAATCAAATGTCTTCGGGGGCAAACTCACATTTGCTTCATCAGGAAATTTGACAGCCAAAATGTCCTGGAATTGGTCAGCTTCTCTGAAAGTAACTTCTATCCCTTCTAGGGTCCACATGGAATCTTCTTGCAGCGACTGGGAAACATTTGTTTTCTATAACAAGAATTTGAGGGCATGGTTCCAAATTTTTACAAATTTATCCTTTAGAAAACTGCTTGAAGTGAAGGGTTCACATAGATTTACAAAGTTTCAAGTACTTTTTGAAAGCAGACCGTTTCAGAACAAGAACTCGGGCAACTTCAGAATTCCTAGCCACTAGTTCAGAGAAACTTTATAGCAACGTCATTGCTTAATCATTCGTGTCACAATCCAAGAGGAAAGACGTTAAGTTCCATCTCCCTGAAGCAATATCCATCGCTTCAAAGCGTTTAGGTTACCTTCACATAATTTTTGTGCAAATTATAGCAATAAGAACGTACAGGCTATCAAAGTACGTATTTTTAAGAAAATTAAAAAAACCATAGTCATCAAGTTGCTTTTCACAAGCAGGCTACATGCAAGGCCAGCTTGCAGAGTTGCATCCTATTTTGATATTAGCTACAATACTTCATTCCCAAATACCAAGATCAGAAAACTGTAAGTATATAGCTTATTATTATTTACATCATTGACTAATAAGTTATCGCAAATCGTTTTTGCTGAAAGATTTCTAGCGCAGAAGTTTTATTCCTCACTACCATTAATTTCACTTTTCACTGTTGCTGGTAAATAGGCAACTTTTACAGTATGTTCTTGTGCTCGTAAAAAAAAATTTCCTCCATTTTGAATCTCTCGGTCCTTGGGCATTAATTTTTCGGCTCGGGCAAAATGTCCAACGTCCTTGGACATTTTTACGTCACAAATCCTGCATGTACCAGAGCTGTTCGTCGGGGCCTTGACGCGCGAATGTCAGTGGGAACGAGGTTGCTAACGCTATGGTCGCCATTTTGGTTTCGAAAATGCACGTGCAGTTTTAGACACAGTCCCTTGTTAATGAGCACACACTTGCAATCGTCCAAAATAAGACATCTCTTTTAGTTCAGTTTCCACAAAATTTTAAAATGTTTAATAATTGAAAGCATTAAAAATAAATGAGGGGATACTTTTACTTCCACACAATTTGACAACAATTAAATAATATTATCAGGTAGTAAAAGTATATGTGGGGATAGCCTTTCAAATCTTGTATACTGACACTACTTTCTTTCTCACGTTTTTAGAAATGTGCTTTTGGCGACTAGTTCTGCCCACGAAACCATGTGACTTTTGGTTCAGAAACTTTGTAAAGTGTCTAGAAACTTTTTTGTCTCTTGAGTTGTGTTCGATGGCTTCAAAGAGTACGCTGGTTTTGGCCGCGGACAAGAGTCTGAGTCAAATGGGCTGTCAGCATTGGTGTCTTCTTTGCACTTTTCTTAAACTTGCTTGCGTTGTGCTGTTCTTGCATTGGTTCAGTATCGGGCGAACTACAGTCACTCGCTGTGTCCATTGTCGTATCCACAGGTAGAGATGCCACTGCAGTATCACTTTCTTCATCAGAAGTCATATCGCTGCCACTCGCCAGTCGAAGTTCTGGTACCCAAGTAGATTGGTTCTGGATCAGAATCGGAGGTGCTAGACCTATGGATTTATTCTTGTTGACTGTTTCTCGATGTCACATCTGTTGCTTCTGCAGCTTTACACCTAAAATCTGCTTCGTCATTTGCACTGTCACCACGAGGGCAAGTGACAAGCGACATAGACACAACTGTGTCTTGCTATCCTGAATGAAAAGGTAAACTATCCCAAACTGTTTAAAGGGGGAGTATTGATGCCTTTAATGTGCAGTTTCTATTTAATCATATCTCAGCGGTAAAAGGCACGCCTATAGAGCGTTAGTTGTAAGAGAAAGAAAGTGACAAAGAAGGTGGCCCTCTCACAAACTTAAATGACAGTGAGGTTGCAAGAAGTTTTTGGATCCGAAAGAGAATTTTTTTGGGTCAATTGCCGAAATAGTACATCAGCTCAAATTGACAATAAGCTAATATGAATTTACTGCTTGCGTGGGATTGTTTTGGTATGCTAAATAGGTAGGAAATTTTTTTGTGTGCAAAATATGAATCTCTTTAGAGCTCCCGTGTCATAAAAATAAATCTGAGTGGAGCCCCTCGACTTAATGAGAACGTTGTGTACCAACCTTTGTAACTGCTCCTGGCCAAAGGGTTGCATTGATGCAAATTTGAGACCGTAACGCACAGTTGTATCAATCAAACGACCTGGCAGTTTGTAGCTCTCTCTGTTGCACTGTATTGCTGCCTTGCGACAGTACATCAGTTCGAACAGGGACAGACCTGCTCCAGTTTCTTCGATTGTTCTGATCCTCGTTATGGTGATTCTGGCGGTACATGTGATGTTTGCAGCCACAAAACCATAAGTATAAATACTAATAAACACGTACTGAAAACAACTCTGACTTGGTGCTTCTCTTAGTTTACCATGTAAAGAAAAAAAGAATTTCCATTGTTTCTTCAAACACTTGAAAGACGTTGTACCCTCTTATGGCACCAGGTTGTCTGTTTCATCCTGGATCTGCCAGTTTGGGGATCTTTCGCTCTCTGTTTGCACTAAGTGGTGTTTTCTGCTCGGTAAATTGTACTAAAATGTTAACAATCTTGTTGTCTTTCCACTGGAGACCAAGTACATGTATTTCGTCCTCTAACCTTTGCCATTGTTAGAAGTTCATGGGTGTTTTCGAGAATTGGTTCTGTTCAAAACCTTGATTTTTTCCTCCGTATTGTTTGAAAACTAACTTTTGGGTAAAGACCTCCCCAGGTTTATTTTTGACTGTGGATTTGACCTTCCCAGGTATAACAACAAAGTACAAGACCTTTTTTGACTCTTCAAAATGAATATATTTCACTGCTAGTAAATCCGCGCTTTACATATGTCACATTTTTATTAACTCCTACGCTTAGACTATTTCTACCCATTACGTATCGGCGGTTTGTATTTGCGTTGTAGTTTTTCGTTTAAACTAGCCTACACTTTAGAATGCGGACGAACTTAAATGCCATATCACTTCTTTACGCTGACTAAGTGGAAGTTCAAAAGACAGGAAACTAGAGAAATATTACACTAGCCCGTAACTGGGTTCTCACACAATCCCCATAACTGAACGATTTGTAAATTAGTAACACAATTCTACTAATACTCCACAGTTTCCAACAGGTTTAACAAATTTCCTCCATTGTGTTTCGTGTATGGGATTTTTCTGAAACTCTGAAGATAGTCCACAAGTGTTATAACCAAGTGTCAGAAGTTTAAGAAAAAAGATTCCTCACCATGAGATCACAAATTGGGAAATTTTTCTGACTAAAGTTAATGAGGAGCTGTTTTATGTACATGTGCAACAGTGATGTGAGCTCAAAACAACACTGAAAACACTGGCCAGATTGTAAAAATCAAATCGGTATAATCTGAAAAAATTCTTAGTTTCCACAAAAATGAAAGAAGATCTATTACTTCCTCTACCTCCTGATAGTAAACTGATCACAACCATCTAAACTCACTGACCAGATTGAACAAATCAAATCAGTATATCCTAAGTTTCTTAGTTTCTTCAAAAATGAAAACAGACCTGTTACTTCTTCATGTTTCCTGATAGTAAACGGATCACAGCCATCTAAACACACTGAATCATAGAGAGTGCAATAAGCACCAACTACAATAATGTTATCACGCATTGGCCAGTAAAAGAATGTGAATCCTGGACTCTGCTTTGAATACAAGACTTGAAGGTTCTTTTGATTACCATCAAGTGCAAAAAATCTTCCGTAGAAAAACAAAAACAAATTTTCTAGCATATTAAATACTGTTCTTTTTGATGCCGCTGGAAAGTATTGCAATCAAATCCTTTCTGTGTAGCTCGATAGAGTCGATGGTACAGGGTGCGTTTGCTTCGGAGACGGTGCAGAGGGCCCTCTCTGTGGCAGAGAAATGCTTTCATCTTAGCACTATTGTGCCTCGCTATTTCTCGAGTCATTTCTAGTTTCCTCTCAGCGTTTGGCGTGGAGATAAGTTGGTTTCTGTAGCATGTTTGAAATTATTTTGTTTTTAAAAAGATCCGAAAAAAAGTCTTTCTGTTTCTCGTTTTTTGGCATGTTGCATGTTTACCTGGTGAAAGAATTGAACTCTTTAATGTTTGTTGTTGGCAGTTCTTACGTCCACTGACACTGGCGTTACTCTTCTTCATTGTCTCTACTTTTAGTGTTAACCAACAAGTTCTATACGGGAATCTTCACTATATTCGTTGTTAGAATCCCTAAAAGTAGCGTGATACTGATCCATATTAACACACACACATGTAGGTTTTGGTAGCATGAGAGTAGTACTATGGGATGATATAGACCTGTTTTGGCAGTTGGAAATGGAACGTTTTGATTGGTCGAGAGCATTTTGGCGCCAAAATTCAAAAGTACGGTGAAACGGGTTTCCGCAGACAGGAAGTTATGATGGAGGACCGCCGTCTCAAATAACTCCTAGGATCCAGGGCTCTAAACATACAAATTTGAAAAGAAACGTATTTTAATCATCATCATGACTATTTACAAGCGAGAACGCGTGAGGGTCTTAGCGACGGCCTCGTCCCATTTAAAAAGTCAAGTTCATTAGGGTTTCCAAATTTTGGTGATCTTGCTCCGACAAACGTTCGTAGTCATAAGGGTACGTTTTGGCTGTGGTGGGATCCAAGACCCGTTTGGAAAAGACTTGTGAGATGACGCATGTGGAGTGCAAAGCAAGTTGAACAAGTGTTTTTAAACTCGTTTTACACAGTTTGGTTGGTTTGAGCCCACATGTTCCGTAGGCGTGAAGACCATAATGGCGGAAGAACCGGCACTGTTGCGTTTTACAGGTCAACAAGAGCCGCTCTAGGCGCTTGGGTGTTTGGGTAACACGGAGAACCAAGGGTTCATAGCAAAAACAGGCGAGGAGTGGGTTGGTATCCTCAGCAGTTCTATTTCCAGCTATCAACTGCGGATGTTTCTGGGCTTGAAGCTGGGCCAAAATTTATGTTGACTTTTCAAGGTTGCTGAGGGCACTTGACATAGGCCCGTCCTTGATTGGACACGTACATGGGCAAGGGCAGGTCGTGAAAGGGACACTATGGTGGTGTTTGCACCTCCTCCTTTCGCTCCTCTTCTTCATCATACACATAGATTGGAGGGTTGCAAAACAAAGTGGCATAAGGCACTCCTTTCTTGGGTAGTTGGTCATGCCAATTGGACGGACGTGGTGGTAGATTCCATCCCAAACTCTTCTTTTCTTTTTCTTCTACCACTACGATTTCTTCTTGTGGTGTTGGTGGCTGCACTTCTTGGTAATCTGAAACTTGGGTCTAAAGTTGTTCAATAGTGCTCGTAAGAACAGTGGAGGTGTTGTAGGGTAATGGCGACGTTCTTAACGGTGAAAGAGCAGGGTATTCAGGTATTCATCATGAGGGAAAAAGTCATGACAAAACCGTGTTAAACATCAACAGACACTAAAGAGAGACAGCGATAATTCTTCAAAACAGTTTAAAGTAATTACCGTTCCAAAGTGCCGACATTTTGGGAGACCTTCCATTTCCATGTGTATGGTGCTCCAACCTTTCTGTTTTCCATCGTGGGCTGCAGCAAAGGCGGTTGTTTAAAATCTCAATCTGCAGCTCCAATGGGAGCCAGACCAAGTAACTGGTCTTCTTGCTTCACTGCGTCTTCTTTCTTCGTTTTTTAAATTTTATTTACTACTTCCATCTTTGTTCTTTCTTGTTTCTTCTTCTTTCTTTCACACTTTAAGTGAAAAAACAGCTTTGGGTTTTTTTTGCCCGACGCTTCTCTTTTTATAGCTGGCTGTACTACAGGTTAAATGAGTTTGGTCTGCTGGACAAGAAAAACTAGTTTTTGCAAGAACAATAAAGGGCAAGGTTCTTGAGCAAATGGTTGAAGAACTAAATTGATCTGAAACTACATTACTGCCATGTGATGGCGCAATATAAATGGCCTGAAAAACCTTTTATTGGCGTGTATTTTGTTGCCGTGTGATGATGTAGTTTGTAGACTAGCTTGAAAAATCGGATGGTGCAATATGTAAATGACGTCAATTTCTTGGTCTATATATGGAGATTCAGAACAATGTTTGTTGATTTAGTTTTGCGACAAAATGAGTGAGCAACCTTTCATCTGGGATATTTTGGAGTCAAATGAAGAAGACAACGTACGTGCAGGAGATTAAAGTCAATCTAGCTTTTTTACATGCGGCAATAAATCATCAAATTTTACTGCTTCCTCAGTGTTTTTTTAGCAACCAGCAGGTACATTCCACTTTTGGACAACCAGAGTACAAGTTATTTCCGCTTGCGCCTCCTTCATGTTCAAATTCACATAGTCCAACACGCAGCAACGTGTTTGCAAGAACCTCCTTGTTCAGCTTTGCAACAACATTTTGAAAACTCAACTTCTCCAGAGACGTGATCAAAATACACACGACTCTTTGAGCAGCATAAACTCCACTGGCGTGACTGTTGTCTCCTTAGACTTTGCTTTCCTTTCGAAATGAAACTTCGATAATCGTTGTTGCACTTGAAAGTTCAGAGGTATCAACTGCTTGAAGACCCAAGAGTTCTGAAACGAACTAGGCTCTCCATGTGTTCGAATAACAAGAAGGAAAGGGCATACATTCCCCTCGGCAGTTGCCATCTCTAAAACAAACTGACGCGTGACCACCAAGACTGTAATTCAACGCAAGCCTCTAAGCAGATGTGTTCATTATGCATAACGTCTATTTGATTGGCTTCAGGGTAGCTTATAGCTTTTACGAGGCTCTTTGAAAGACTTTTTATTTTTGTATTGCAAACAGCAATCAAGCGAGAAGCAGTGTTTCTGCCTCTCCTCTTTTCAAACCCAACTGGTGATGTTGACTGTTTCTTGGTAACAGCCCCCATGTTCTTACAATCAGTCTGCTCAAGGTTAAGGATATGCCTTCACATCTACTCAAGAGTTGATCGTGAGTTCAGTCAACACCGTCTCCTTTATATAAACGTAGCAAAGAATTGGGCATAGTTTTAATGTCTTTCGGTATGAGTGGTTTATTCAAATTTGGCACCAGTGACAAAACAGCTGGTTTAGCAAAACTGGCAGCAATGTTTGTAAAGGAGTACCTGGATTGGCCTTGGGATACATCAATTTAGGACGTGCTTTTTGTTTTTTGCAGTTGTCTGTGCTTCGGTTTTGCAGATTTGGAATAAATTTCGCAATGAGAGTTTTGTACTTGTTTCACATAGCCTTGCATGACCCACTTGATTTTCTCGTGTGTACAAGTAACTGGTGCCTTTATCTGCACCGCTGCTTCCACTGTAAAGAGTAGCGCACCCACGTGAGAACTAGCCTCGTTTATGCCAGCCATGCAATTGAAATGCGCTAACTAAACACTTATGTTGTTCTCAGCAACAAACCAAGTTTTTAATGGAGTTTCTTTTGGTGTCCGGGTGTGATTAAACAAAAAGAAATAAAACAGCAATCAGAAATCAGCGTTTTTAGACACAACTGAGTGATAAATGTGGCGATTGCTGTTAAAACTTGCAGACGTAGTATGACATATAAACCAAAGCTGCAATTAAAAAAATCTGATAAGAATTAATGATGATTACGGTACTTATTCCAGCAAACATACATGACTTGTCAGCACCAACTTGCTTTCTTTGAAGCTTGTCTACCAAGCCTGAGAGGAAAAATGTATGCTTCCAATGACTTATATGCTTTCATCTGTAGCCTGGTGGCCGACGATGTTTGCAACACAAGATATTTGACGATACCTGTGTATTCTACGGTTGGTAATTGCCCCGGGTCAATTTTCTCTTTGTATCTTGCTTTTGCCGGACCGCTTAATATGTTAAAGATTACTCAGAATATATCGGAGTACGACTTGACACGTCGTTCGCAGACGCCATATTGGAAACTAGTAAACCACTAACATGGTGGACGCTGGTTGCGTCATAGGTTTTGGTCACGTGGTTGCAAGTCAAGAATACCAGAGGTATTTAAGGATTCGTCATGATCGAGCATTTTAAACTGTCATCCAGAAAATCAAATTCTTCAGACATGTGTGCCAATGGAAATACATTGCTCCTATTACTCTCAACGCCATCATCACTCTCGTCACTGCTTAAGTTGGTTTCTCTGTAATAATTTTGAGCGAACTTTATTTTGGTTCAGCCAGAAGCAATAAAATTGGTTCTGTCCGTTCAGTTTCACAAAGGTTTTAAGTCTTTTGATCATTATGCGAGCGATAAGCACAAGTTTCTTTTTTGCCAAACAGAATGTTCCTTCTAATGCTACGACTTTTGCTCAAAAAATGTCAAGTGTTGTGAATTCTTTCTATCAACTAGTGAATGGCGTAGTGTATAGCAAAAGTATCTCATGAGTACATTCACCTTTCACAGACAACTTGACGCTTCAAATTCAAACGACACCTCTCTTGTTACTTGCAGAATCTCTTCAAATAAAATTAGTCTAAGATCTCGCAGAATGGTCATGGTCTGACGTAGCACAATTTTATATTTGATTTCTTTGTAATCTCAAAGGCGAAACAGAATGCAGCACGTTTGAGCTTTTTTTTAGATTTTTTTACTATTTAGAAATTTAACCTCATCTAAGAAACTTGACATGTAACGAGACATGCTGACACTTTTAAAGCTTTCATGCTTCTGATCAATAAACTGGAAACCAACCTAATCAGAACAAACACATTCTCTCTGTTGTATTTAATGATTGGCTTTGTTGCTGGTCTGGTTGGCTCTTCGGTGTTGGTCCTCAGCTTCAAAGCGATTCCGTTAGTCCCTTCACATCTTCTTCCGTTCGTTTGTGTCTTTTCTAGGTAACGAACTCCTTGGTGAAGGAGCCTGTCAAGCGTGTTACTCGTTCATTCTTGCCTTTCGATGAGTAGTATGCAACAGTTTCATCATCAAACTTGCGACCAAGCATCTATAAAATGTTGAGTAACATCAACAAAACTGCTGTCAAACAACTTCTTTAAAAATGGAGAAGTAATTAGCAGTCACTTGACTGTAGGAAAAATTTCAGAGTGACAAATGTAAAAATCTAAAATAAATATTTAATTACCGTAGCCAGCAGAGGGAGAGTGGGAGATGATAGTTCTGATGTGTTAGATTAAATAAAAATTGATACTTTGGTTTACATTTCTTTAAAACAACGATACGATTTGATTCACAATTGAGGTAGAAGTCTGCATGGTCACCTATAAATAGAAAAAGAGTAGCATCGTCCCCAGTCATCCTCCTTCGGTCCCGCTCCATTGACTGGATGCTAAGCTTCTTTTTTCAAAATAGTTGAAGAGGAAGCCTTCCCGTCGGATGCCTGGCAGCAAGGTGTGTGTTATCTCGTGAGCTGGCTTTGTGTGCAAAATGTCTCGTTTGTACCGAGTTAGTTTTTCGAAGTATTTCAATAACGTTCAAGGGAAATATTTTACTGAAGTTATTCGGCTCGACTTTTGATAAAGCTGGATGCCATGTATTAATATGGCTGTGTAATCATAGTGATTTGCTTTATAGTATAGCATATTTCGATGGATTTTTAGTGTATTTGTTTTTTCTAGTCTCAGAAATGCCTATCACCGTTCAACAAAATGGAAAAAGCCTGTTCTTTTCTTGCTTTCTCCAGGTACTGCTGTGAGCCCTGACAAAATGCTGCTGCAGATCTTTGAACAAACTCAAACTTTCTGAACAGTCCTCGTGAGGACAGGGAAGCTGGGAATCGTCAAACTCTGAAATACAAATAAATGCAGTGTTTCAACATCTGACGTGTTTGATACAACTCTACTCTCAAAGAAACAGAGCGTTGGTAAAAAACACAAACTAAATACAGCACACTAACTAAAACAGGTTGGGAATGATGCAAGAGTTTCATAACAGTTCCAACACAAATCGCAGTTCCATTTTCTTGTACATATACGAGATATTGGAGTTCTTCAGGAGCAGCAGTTTCAGTTTCCACAAAGTTTTAAAATATTTAATAATTGATAGCATTAAATAGAAATGAGGGGATACTTTGTACTCCCACACAATTTGACAACAATTAAATAATATTATCAAGTAGTAAAAGTAAATGTGGGGATAGCCATTCAAATCTTATATACTGACACTACTTTCTTTCTCGCGTTTTTAGGAATGTGCCTTTTGCGACTGGGTCTGCTCACGAAACCATGTGACTTTTGGTTCAGAAACTTTGTAAAGTGTCTAGAAACTTTTTTGTCTCTTGAGTTGTGTTCGATGGTTTCAATGAGTACGCTGGTTTTGGCCGCGGACAAGAGTCTGATTCAGATGGGCTGTCAGCATTGGTGTCTTTCTTACACTTTTCTAAAACTGGCTTTCATTGTGGTTGTTCTTGCATTGGTTCAGGATCAGGCGCACTACGGTCACTCTCTGTGTCCATTGTCGTATCCACAAGTAGGGATGGCACTGCAGCATCACTTCCTTCATCAGAAGTCATATCGCTGCCACTCGTCAGTCGAAGTTCTGGCATCATGTGGATTGGTTCTGAAGAATGGTTATCAGAATTGGAGGTTCTAGACCCATGGATGTGTTCTTGTTCACTGTTTCTTGATGTCACATCTATTGCTTCTGCAGCTTTACACCTAAAATCTGCTTTGTCATTTGCACTGTCACCAAGAGAGTGTGACAGACACAACTGTGTCTTGCTATCCAGGTAAGCTATCTCCAACTGTTTAAGGGGAGAGTATGGATGCCTTTAATGTGCAGTTTCTATTTAATCACATCTCAGCGGTAAAAGGCACGCCCATAGAGCATTAGTTGTTAGAGATAAAAAGTGACAAAGAAGATGGCCCACTCAGGAACCTAAATGACGGGGATTGCAAGAAGTTTTTGGATCCGAAAGTGAATTTCTTTGGTGAATGGCCGAAATAATATTGATATCTTTTATCAGCTAAAATTGACAATAAGTTAATAGGAATTAAATGCTTGCGTGGGATTGTTTTGGTATGCTAAATAGGTAGGGAATTCTTTTGGTGTAAAATATGAACATCTTTAGAGCTCCCCTGTCATAAAAATAAATCTGAGTGGAGCCCCTCGAATTAATGAAGTGCGTTGTGTACCAACCTTCGTAACTGCTCCTGGCGAAAGGGTTGCATTGTTGCAAAGTTGAGACCGTAACGCACAGTTGTATCAATTAAACGAGCTGGCAGTTGGTAGTTCCCTCTGTTGCACTGTATTGCTGCCTTTCGACAACAGTACATCAGTTCAGACAGGGACAGACCTGCTCCAGTTCTTTCGATTGTTCTTATCCTCATTATGGTGATTCTGGCGGTACATATGATGTTTGCAAACAGAAATCTATCATGGGACCTTCGCACCAGACTCCGTGAGTATTCTGTTGGCTTGTAACCGTGAGTATACTGCAGGCTTATCTCCGTAAAGGTTGGAGCCTCGAAGACTATTACATTCTGGAAGCATTCTAGCATTACGTTTTCAAGGTTGAACCTTAACTTTCTGAAAGTTACGGTCGGCCTGACAATTTGATGAAAGAAATCGTGAATTTTAACTGAAGCGCAAGAAGAAGGAACTTTGTTAAACGATTTTGCAAAGGACATTGGATGTGAAAACAAACCATTATTTTGGTTTGGTAACAATGAGTAACTGTAACTGTAAATCTTGTACCTACGGCTTTCAGAAAACAATTTGTTTTTGTCTAAAAGTTCTGCCGCGTGGGTTGTTTCGATTTTTGCTTCTGATTGTGGCGTTTACTGGCTTATTGCTCAGCTAAGAGGTCGTTCATTTCTTGGTAGTCGGTTATCGTGAGTGGATCTTCTAGACTCTCATCAGTTAACAAGTCAAAGTTGATTGTGAAAGGCTTATCCTACAGCCGGCGAGAAAAGTTAAACTGTGGTGGATCGCTTCCTCCCTGTTTTCCTGTGGTAAGATGCCAAACAGCCCTTCTGTTTCAATGTCTGTCTCCGGCCTTGCGTTTTGTTATTGCACTTGCTAATTCTCAGGCATATTTCTTTGTTTGCTTCTCTATAGTTGATCCGCCTAGAACATTAACAAATACATGAGATTAATAATGAAACCTATTAAAAACGAAAAAAAGTGTTTTTGCACACGATGATACGTTAAAGAAACTTGGAAAAACCGGAAGAAAATGTAGTTTTAAAAAATAAAGAGCACATTACAGATACACAGCTTGTTGCTGCCGATGATGCAAGAACGAGCAACTAATTTGTCGTTAAATTGTTCATATTTTTTGAAGTATAAAAATAAAAACTGTTCAAGTTCCAAAACTGCAGTCCTGGATGATCGGTGATAGATGTTACTCTCAAATTATGGCAAATGTGATATTCGGTGTTCTTAAAACGGTTTTTCTTTTTTATAAAAAGAAAGAAGAAAGAAAGGAAAAAGCGTGTATACTAGCTATAGTTGTGCGGTACCTTTCGAAAATAGGTTGTCTTGGGCATTCACATTTCGTCCAATAAAGACATTGGTAGTTTAGCATGTAAGATTTTGCGGCATTAAAGTTTAGGTTGAGTTTACCGGTCTTAAGATACGGAACCTTAACTCGCGAGAGGACAATTCATTTATACCGCTTTGATCTTCCGTATCGATCGCTCTGTCATTATCTGCCTGTTCAGAATCACGTTGTAAACATTGAAACAAGTTATCTTTAAAAGATAGTTTCGTAACTGCAAAAACATCCGCTTTGATCTGTAATACTTATGGGTGACCTTGTTCAAACTGTCCAAACATGGATCCATTCTTTTTTCCTCGGTTTGAATGTTCCATTCAGAAATAGTTCCAGGGGAAATAAGGGTCGATAACAGAGTTTTTCGGCTCTCATGTTTTTGAAGCTTCCAATAGCATTTCTTGAAGTGCATGTTTTCGTACAGTATGAAAATTATTGCCTTGTTTGATGTATCAGAACGTGTTTTTTGGCATAAATTTAAGCAGTTTTCGAGTCATGGTCAAAAAAGTTTTAGTAGCTTCTTTCGTGAATATATTCACAACTTCAAGACCCCTAACCCAAATAAACAATAAACAATGAGCAATGAGCATATATTTTCAGAGATATGTTACTATAACAAAAACGTTACATGACAAGGGAGAAAAATAAGGAAGAATAAATGGCTCAAAAAAAAATCTTGATAAAAGTATCTTCAAAAATAAATCGAGCGTGATATTTTAACGCCTTCAGAAAGCCAACCGTGCTTCATTTAAAATCAAGCTCAAAAACTTAGAGGACTTGCATTTGAAAAGTGCGGTGAAAACAAGCTCGAAAAAAATCCTTCTCCAGCAAAATCAAGCACGATAAAAATCATGTTCATGCTCTATCAAAATCAAGCTCAAAAAAAATTATGAAGCTCGATTTGACGGACTATTAACAATCGAGCTCGGTTAAAACAGTAGGGCTCATTTAAAACAGAGTTCTATTGCCCAGGTAACGTGATGATCCAATGGTCTGGCTAAATGCCTAAAACTTAGGAGCAACAGAGTGGAAAATGACGGTGAACTAAACGGCTTCCAAAGCACGTACCTGACCCTCTTTGGTAGATAAATCGGCATCTTTTACAGTATGTTCAATTGCTCGTAAAAACAAAACTTAATTCATTTTGAATGTCGGTCCTGGGGCCTTCATTTCCGTGCTCGGGTAAAATTTCCAACCTCCTCTGGACATTTTTCTACGTTACAAATCCAGGGCCATTCGTCGGGGGCCTTGACGCGCGAATGTCAGTGGGAACGAGGTTGCTTACGCTATGGTCGCCATTTTGGTTTTGAAAAGACGCGCGCAGTTCTAGACACAGTCCCTTGTTATGGAGCACACACTTGCAGTCTTCCAAAATAAGAAATCTTTTTTAGTTCAGTTTCCACACAGTTTTACAATGATTACAATTGATAGTGGTGAAAAGAAGTGAGGAGATACTTTGTACTTCCAAACAATTTTACAATAATTAAAGTATATTCTCAGGTAGTAAAAGGAAATGTGGGGGGATTCTTTCAAATCTTATATACTGACACTACTTCCTTTCTCGCGTTTTTAGCAATGTGCTTTTGGCGACTGGGTCTGCCCACGAAACCATGTTGTGACGTTTGGTTCAGAAACTCTGTAAAGTGTCTTGGAACTTTTTTGTCTCTTGGGTTGTGTTCGATGGCTTCAAAGAGTACGCTGGTTTTCGCCGTGGACAAGAGTCTGATTCACATGGGCTGTCAACATTAGCGTCTTCTTTGCACTTTTCTAAAACTGTCTTGCGTTGTGGCTGTTCTTGCATTGGTTCAGGATCAGGCGCACTACGGTCACTCTCTGTGTCCATTGTCGTATCCACAGGTAGAGATGCCACTGCAGCATCAATTTCTTCATAAGAAGTCATATCGCTGCCACTCATCAGTCGAATTTCTGGTACCCAAGTAGATTAGTTTTGGAGATTGATTATCAGAATCGGAGGTGCTAGACCCATAGATGTATTCTTGTTCACTGTTTCTTGATGTCACATCTATTGCTTAGCTTTACACCTAAAATCTGCTTCGTCACTTGCACTGTCACCAAGAGAGCAAGCGACAAGCGACACATACACAACTGTGTTGCTATCCAGAATGAAAAGGTAAACTATCCCCAACTGTTTAAGGGGAGAGGGTGGATGCCTTTAATGTGCAGTTGCTATTTAATCACATCTCAGCGGTAAAAGGCTAGCCTATAGAGCGTTAAGTGTAAGAGATAAAAAGTGTCAAAGAAAGTTGCCCACTCAGGAACTTTAATGACGGGGATTGCAAGAAGTTTTTGGGTCCGAAAGTGAATTTCTTGGTTCAGTGGCGGAAATAATACTGATATCTTTCATCAGCTCAAATTGACATTAAGCTAATAGGAATTACTGCTTGCGTGGGATTGTTTTGGTATGCTAAATAGGTAGGGAATTGTTTTGGTGTAAAGTATGAACCTTTTTAGAGCTCCCCTTGTCATAAAATTAAATCTGAGTGGAGCCCCTCGAGTTAGGGCCCGATTACATGTCGAATTTCCAGTCTGGGCTGAGGTGTCAGCCCGGCCCCAGGCTGAGTTTTGTTTCTGATTATATGACGAAACTCAGCCCGGGCTGAGATTCAAACCTTTACGCGGGAGATTCTACAATCACAACAAACAAAATGGCGCGTAGAAGGTTCTTGCTTTTGAAAACAAGTGCTTTGATTCTTTCCCAGTTTGGGCTACTTCTACCACGAAATTTTCAGCTTTTTGGGATGGTTTTGGTCCATCATATTACTGAATACAAACGAAACCTTGCTGTTGCAGCGCACGTTTCGGCTCGGAAAAGCTACATTTATCGAAAGCAAAGACAAATCCGAGCTCGTCAAGTTCGTCGAAAGGGCAGGTCAGTTTGGGTGGTGAATGGACGTACAGACCAATGGTGGCGAAATATGATAGGAGAAAATGTTCCAGATTGGTGTTTGGGGAAGAATTTTCGAATGTCCAAGGATTGCTTTTATGAATTGGTTGAAGAACTTCGTCCCTTCATCTCACCGAACCCAGACTCCCCAAATCGACGCTCTCTTGATGCAGAAAAAAAATTAGTTGTGACTCTGTACTATCTGAAGAACAAAGGAACACCGTGGATGACAGCCAATTTATTTGGTATTCATCAAAGCACTGTTTCAAAGCATATTCACGTGGTGTGCAATGCTATCAGCTACAAACTTGGACCAAAGTATCTTCACTTACCACAAGACCAGGATGAGATGCGCGAATAGGTTTCAGAATTTGAGGTGAGATTCGGGATGTCACAGGCATTTCGATGCATCGATGGGACTCACATACCTATCCAAAGACCAATCCAAAATTCTCAAGACTACTTCTGCTACAAGCAGTTTTTCTCACTGAATGTTCAGGCCATATGCGAAAGCAAAGGATTCTTTATGGACATTGAATGCAAATGGCCTGGCTCAGTGCACGATGCTAAAGTGTTTGCTAATTCTCTTCTGTCAATGAGAAAATGAGAAGTGGACTGCCCAGCACATTCATCAGCCTTTTACCTGGATATGAAGCCATTCCCAACTATGTACTTGCCGACTCCACCTATCCCTTGACTCCTTTCTGCGTGAAAGAGAACCCGATGGTACAACAAATGAAGAAGTTGTCTTTAACAACATGCCCTGTTCTGCCAGAAATCAGGTGTAATGCGCTTAGGGGAGACTCAAAGCTCGTTGGCGAATTTTGACAAAGAAAATTGATCATGAATTGGAAGTGATTCCCGCACTCGTTTACAATTGCTTTGTCCTTTACAATTACTGTGAAAGAAAAAGCATCTGTATTAATGCAGACAAAGTTCAAGCTCAAGTGTCGAGGCTCCGAAACGAGGAGGAAAGGAAATCAAATGTGCCAGAACCAGTTTACTCGTGCGTCTCTGGTGAGGGGGAGTATGTCCACTCAGTGCTTACGAGATACATTCAGCAGAACCTGCCCGACAACTACTGAATGTCACAAGAGCAAGAGGCAAAGAGAACGCCGTCTGAAACAAAACGTAGCCTTTATTCTTTTAAAACAAAAGTTGCAGTTCATAGTCTATTACTTTTATTGTTAAACTTCAACTTTGCTCTGTACAAATTTTAAACTACTCAGCAATTCTGTGACTGACAACTATTTTTCAACAAAACAATATGTCAGGCCATTATCTAATAACCGTTTATTTAAAACTCTCTTGTAGTTAGCTAACTAAATTAACGAGTCGTTTTGAAGCCTATAACTTACATACTACTATTTATACACTGTAAAACTATTACTTATTTACATATAAATTATTTGTTTAAGGAAAGTATTTAAACATAAAAGTTCCTCTGTTCTTTTCAAGTTACAGTTCTTCCTATCCCTGAAGAAGTGGATGTCTCTTTTTCCTGCTCTCAGGGAATACTGACATGTCTTACTGATACGAGGCAGAAGTGCGTTTAGGGGATGGCTGGTGTTGGTCGTTATTCTCTTCATATATTTGTCACAAAGCCAACTCCTATGTTTGAGAGTCTCTAGACCTGCTGCTAAAAGCGCGCTATTATAGCTATCTATTTTTAATAAGGAAATACTATGTGGAAAACCCCTTTTTGAAGAGATTCTATTTTATCTGAAAGATAATCGGAAATTGCCTGCCATACTTGGATGGCGTACTCTAACACGGGTCTTATAGTGGTTAGATAGACCTTTTTACTAACACTACAAACACTTTCCTAACCACTGAAGCTGCATCTTTTCCTGTGTATTCACATGCTCTCACAGTCTGGCCTTCAGACATACCAAACATTGCATGACCTTGAGGAGGTGAGCTGGGGTTAGCGTTCCCTCCCATACCCCATTGTTGAATCATTGGATACAGATGTTGTTGAACTGGTGCTGGAGGTTGAGCAGTTGGGCTGAACATTGCCATTGTCAGAACTTGGAATGAACTGGTTAGACCTCTGCTCATTTCCCTCATTGATTCACTCATCTGTTTCATTGACTCGGAATGGTTTCATTGGATTGCCTAATTGCTTTAGCAATGCCCTTCTTAAAACTTGAATCCTCCTGCGACTCCTGCAATAACAGCTGGTCTCTCTGTTTTGCACTTAGCTGGCGTTCTAAATGCTTGCGTTTGTTGTCATAATAAATATTACTTTTTTTGCATTCCTTTGTTACATAAGTTGAATTTTCAGGTATTTGGTAGCATTTGTTTTATTTAGTGAAATATGATTATGTATGTACCAGATACCTTTAAGGATTAGGAGATGCCTAGAGTCTAAGTCAGCAAGGTTTTCGAGTTAGACTCTAGACAGCTTAAGTTAATAGTTTTGTGTAGGAGAGCATCACACACTTTATCACACACATGCTAATTAGCTATGATACAATAATACAATTTACTATTTTTACAATAATACATACAACTATAATAACTATAATAGAACA
>JAOBRG010355597.1:0-13038 GCA_027574985.1 Umimayanthus nakama
CTTGGGCCATAAAAGGAAGGAAAAAACTCGGTCCATAACTTGCCGTACGGACCTCGCACTCGGCTAATGAGAGGTATACATTTGTTCCCATATTTTGTTGTCTTGGACAAGAAAGATTTAGTTAAAGAATCGATAACCTATCAAATGCTTTAAACAAAATGATGGAAATTTAAACAAAATGTGGAAAAGAGCTCACAAACAACAGTTCAAAAGGTGAGCAACTTTTGGGCATTTTTGGGAAGTTTTGACCAACATTTTAACGAAGTTGAGCACAACTTTTCTGCAATTCTTTAAACATGAGCAACATTTTTGCAATTTTTTTGAAAGATCAGCAGCTTTTCATTTGAGGTTGTCCACCCAGCAATATGGAACTCAGTGTTTTGACAGTTGGTAATTGGTTTATGCTGATCGAAAAGTCAAGTTTTGCCATTGATTGAAATTAGTCGCATCTAATTGGTCAAAAAGATGTTTGAAACTATGCGAATGAAATCGTTCAGTGGTTTCGTTGAAAGCCAAGAAACCGAGTTTAAAAATAAGTATCGGTATCATTTTTCGAGCTTCATTGTTCCCTAGATGTAAGTTAATTCCGCAAGTTTCCATGTATTAGTGTCAATTGCCCGGGAGATAGAAATGTTTAGACACGGGTTTAGACAGGCAAGATCCTTTATTTTCCACAGGAAGCAAATATTTGCGAAAGCAGTCACCTAATTTGCAGCCACATTCTCCAATGTAAACTTTGCTGCATGGAGTACAAGTGACGCAATTAATGATATTAGAGGTTGTGTTTGTTATATGATAATATGGTCTCAACAAACAAACAAACACAACTCGATATAGTTACGCAAGGTGTGCGTTTTTATGTTTTTTGTTAGTGACGTCGGTATGTTTGAAATTGCAGGAAACTAAGAAAGTGGAGAAACAGCTTCAGACGCAAAGAGAAAAACAAGAGCAGGTAACTGCGCTAAAGTTCTGACGGAGATATTCAAAGCTGTCATCTATTTCTCTCATCATGTTTAATTTAACAATTATTCCACGAACGCGTGTTGGATATGAGCTTTTAGATAGCGGAGAGAAACTTTTAAGAGATTTTCGACTGGAAAAGTTTTGTTTCTCCGTAGGTGCGACCCCAGCCTTTGAAAAGGCAAGAAAATATTACTAATACCTTAACCATGATTAAACGTACCGTGCAAATTATTTAAAACTCGTAGCATGGAAAAGTCATTAATACAAAAATAGAAAAAAAGCGTACCTGTACGTCTATCAGGCACTTGAGAGATGTATTCAGTAAGGGACCTGTAGATATTAACTACATATAAAAGCCATAATGGCAGTTTTTTCTTCTATGCCCTTATGACTTTGCATTATGTCGTTATGATTAGGCTAAAGGTTGCAGTGCCTATGTTGCTACGCAGTTACTTGTCTTATCAGAACACCTATCCTTCACATGTGTTTATCAGCCTTCAAGAGTGCTCATAAGTGTTCACCAAACTTTGTTTGCTCTTAGCTGCTAGGATGACATAGCTCTCAGAACACTTTGATTGTTCTTTTCGTTTATTTCTTTACATCGGGCTTATTTATTTTATTTGTTTTCCGATACAGCAACCCCTCCCAAGGAGGATTATCAGCTGGGGCGGTCAGGCAACAGAACATTATGAAATAGAACAAAAAAATTTAAAAAAATTAATAATAATAAATACCTAAACACTAAAAAGTTGTGGGGAAAAATTAATTCAGGAATGTGTTGAAGTGACGAAATACGATTGCGAAACTGATTGAGAGATTTACTGTTACTAAATACATGATGAGGTAAATTGTTCTACTACGATATAGTGCGTGGAAAGAATGACAGACGATGAGAGATAGTACTGCATGATATAGGTAGGAAGGACTGTTTGTGCATGCGGCGTTATCTTCTCTTAGATTAATTTTGACATAAAGAAGTCAGCATAAAAGTTATTGACATTTGGATTTTGTCTTCCAGGCCTTACGAGATCGCCTTCAGGAGAGAATGAAGCAGAGAGAAGCATCACTCCTGATGGAACAAAAGGTACAGTACTCGAACTAAAGCCTCGTACCTCCGCCACTTCTGTGTGAACAGAAGGTACACCAGCTAATCTGGCCCTGAGACGTCATCTGCAAAACTGTGTATCATTAAGCCTGCTCTTAAACAATTACTTTGGACTAAGAGACAAATTAAAGGAACTTCTGGAAAGAAGATTATTTTTTTAAACACTGAAGAGTAAATCACTAAATTCATTAATTTTGTTTGTGTCCTGTCGCGCGGTTGGGGCTTAGAACGACATGATATACAGTTTTGCAGACGTCCTCCCCCCTGATTGGCTAACTTAAGGGGCTCAGATCAGCTGGCAGTTACAAACATCTTGTAGCTACACCTCCAACACTCCACGTGGAACAGAAAGTGCAGTTAACAATGCCATCTTTTAGCTAAATAAAAAAATCCCATCGGCCTGATAGTTAAACTTCACAAATAGGCAGGTGAAGTGCGTGGAGGACACATTTTCCAAGAACCCTTGCTAATGTCATAGAAAAAAAGATATAAAGGCTTTACTATCTCCATTACTTTGTAAGAGTACTCTTTCAAACATCTTCTTTTGTCTAGATTTGACGGTAAAGCATGAATAGGGAGTGTGCTAGTATGGTAAGCGCTCGTAATGTTTTCAAATGGTTCACACAGGACGAGATGGCGCGGTTCATGGAGGGGCAGGGCGCGAACACGGCGGCCATGAGATTCAGAAAGGCAGCAGTGAAGGCAAGACATCATAAGGAGCTTGATGGAATGCGACAAAGAATGGAGAGAGAAATCAACCAGTCTCTGAGAGAACTGAAGGCTGCTACTGATATCAAGAGGATGCAAGCATTGGAAGCACAGGTTAGCTCTCTCTGTTCTCAGTGCACGATGTCTATTCCGCCCCAAAATTAGCACTTTTTATTTATTAAGATTGTTTTATAAATAGAAAGCTTTACTTTATTCAACCTTCAGAATTTAACTTGTCACTAAACTTCAAGTTGCCGCACTTTACAGTGCAGTGTGCACCCGGAGTGCTCAGTAATTCCTGGGGCAGGACAAAACGTTTAAAACCTAAAAACTAGTGGCGAGTAACTATGTCAAAACTTTAAAAACTCGGTTACTCCTTTTTTTCACTCGGTAGCGAACATGAGACTCCGATATCTGATTATCGGCGGAGAACATTGCGGTTACCAGGGTTTCTTTCAGCTTTTCCACGTTGTATGTATGTTACTAGAAGTAATCAAAAATCAGGAGAATGCGTTCGACCTCTTATCTAACTGTGTTTAATAAACACAATAATAAGTGTTAAATATTACGCCTCCGCTTTTTGTATGTCTTTTTATTAGACTGTTTGTCTTTGACCTCAATGATGGCTTTTCCCATACAGAGCATCAAACTAATTTCTGCCTTGGTCAAGTGTGGGAACTTCGAAGAAGGAGAACTAGAATCTGTTATGCAGTACCTTTTCCCATCAAAGTAAGTAGTCCTTTTGCTAGCTCTTCCTGGAAGCTGACAATCAACCTCGTACCCAGGCTTCGTCCTCTTGCCTGGGCTCCTCGTGAGCCTGGGTACGAGGTTGGCTGACAATACCCTAGTTCTCTTTGCTTGCCTTACTTACTATTAGTAAGTAAAAGTATTGTTTGTTGAACTGTTTGCTTAGGAGTAACAAGGAACTCGACGACCTTTTGACTCAAATACTTGGTAAAGAGCACACCTCTAGCGGAACGTTCGTGTCTCAAGCAAGCGGAAGGTACGTCGGTTTATGTTTGATCTGTTTGGCTTAATGTAACTACCTTAAACAGGGTTGCCACGGTTCTTGAAAATCCTGGAAAGTCCTGGAGTTGAAAAAAGAAATTTCCAGGCCCTGGAAAGTCCTTGAATTTGGGTTGTGGTCCTTGAAAATCCTGGAATGGGCAAAATGTTTCACATTTATTGGTAAAAAATAGTCAAAATGAGCTGTATGTTTGTCATAACCGGACACGATACCTTTATATAAAAATGTTTGAAAACGTAAAAGGAGGCTCCATTTTTCCTCTTGTAAAGCTTGTTGCTTAGTTAATATACAGAATCTTTAAGCTTTATTGGTTCAGAAGATCCTTGAATTTTGTCGAAAAGATCCTGGACAGTCCTGGAAAAGTCCTTGATTTTCACATCCAGTCAACAGTGGCAACCCTGCTTAAAAAACTACCTCTGTCTCTCTGTTTTCCTGTCTGTCTGCATGTCTGCGCCTGTCATTCTTTTCTTTTTTATCGGTTTCCCCGTACTGACTTCCGTTTCTAGTGTTCTACAGCTGGCGAGGTCAGCTCCAGGATTTGGTAGAGCGAGAACCAACTGAAATGTTACACACGTTTAAGTCATTAACGGCATCGTGGTGATAATCGGCTGCTCATTTACTTTTTATTTCAGAAACTTAACGCCGTCTTTCTGTAAACTTAGACTACCATATTATCTTTTTATCATTTGCCTATTTCTGTCTTGTCTTTATGCAACACTGGTTTAAAAATTTTGATTGTGTTACTTGCTTACGCTGCTTTTTGTCAGATGGTCGGTTGCAAAACAGCAACAGGGCTCTCTCCTCCGCAGAAGCTTCGAGAGAGAAGAAAGGAGAGAAAGAGTGAGAAAAGAGGGCGCGCGGGAGATCATGGGAAGGGTGAAGAAAGTTCCCCTCGCTTCCTTCCACCTTCCCAGAGATCCCCGCGCGCTCACCATTCTCTCTTTCCCAGCCCTCCAATAGGTTCTTTCGCTTGCTCTCCATCCCTCCTTGAAAAATCCCAGAGAACTTCTGCGGAGGAGAGAAGCAACAGGGAAAGTTCTCAGAGTTCAATGTTTTTTTTTCAGGCGAATGAGCACGCTGGAGGAGCGAATAATCAAACCGAATCTTCTAACTCCCATTAGCCCAGCACACAGGTTTGTATTTTGGCTTTCACTTCTAATCTTTTTTTACCATTGAACTTTCAAATTTTCGCCGCTCTTGAAATCTTTCCAGCTGGTTAATAATCCTGGCTAAGCCCAAGGTGACAACAACTGAACGCTGCATAATATCTCGTACTGTTTATTACTAATTTGTAAGAACTAACAATTAACCCTAAACTCACACTCCATTGGTTTTACCGTTCTTTTGTCCTTAGTGTCCGCGAACTTGATCGAGAACTGTCTTTCACTCTTTGTCTTCACGATTTTCTGCTGTAGCTTGCATTTGGCGTAAGAAGCAGCTGAAACTAAGAAACAACCAAAGGATTTCCTATTTCGTGTTGTACCTAACCAGTTATTTTCTCTCATAATTTTATTTATACTTTTTAAGCAACTACTGCCGTAAACCGTCGAAGGTCCATTGTCGCAATGAGGCCTCAACTGCCGTGCAGTTACTGAGAGTCAGAGCTAAGCATTTCAAGAAATATTTTAACAATCCAAGCCTTTGGGGTATGGCATGCTTAGTCCTCCCTTGGTAACTGAGAAGAGACGTGTTTCATGGCTATTGAAACTTTACGAAATGTTCTGTTGAGGTTGGTTGAAAGGAGAAATTGTGACGAAAAGTTCCTTGTCGTACCTCCATACTGAAGAAATATAAAGTTCATGCTGAAGTCGAGTAACCCCTTCTCTCCCCCCCCCCCCCCTCTTCAACCCTCAAAATTGCTCTAAGCTGTTTTTGCAAACAAAAGACAAGACCTTTTATAGGCATGAAGAGTGTTAACCGAGGATGCTTCAAGGGAGAGTTTAGGAGTTCTATACTCGTTTTGTATTTGAAGCGATTAAAGTGCCAGTGCTAAATCGTGTGATTCGTTCATTCGAATTAATTTGTTACAAACTTCATAGTTTTGACTGACGTTGCACGTACTACCTATTTCTTTAACCTTTACCAAACTAAAATTAAACTTTGTTCATCATAAAAATCATTATTTTTATTTCTGTTACAAACACAAATGTTTGATACAAGTGTTTTAGCGGAGACAACTCAATTTTTTCTGTTTACAAAGCAATTGACATTCGTTTCTTGTCAATGAAAAAAAGTGTTCACTATACCTTTGAAACTGCTGGAACAAGTATACATAGAAAACGGATAAACGGGCAAGAGTGTCTACATTATATAATTTGATGTGTGATGGCAAACTTACATTAGAGTTTATGGTGCTTACCAAAAGTATTTTACTGTTGAATCATTTCCTCCTTCACGATCACAGTACTAACCACAAATAGTAACTAATTGGTAGTATTTTCCTGTTAACAGTTGTTAATAGTAATACTTTGTATAAGTAACTAATGAGAAACAATAGAGACAATAGTTAATTGAAAGTAGTAAGCATTCTAAACAAACATGTCAGCTAACCTACTTTCTTTTGTTCGCACATTGCGCAGTATCAAAACCTTGTAACAAATACAAGTTGTAGAGTACTTTGTACAATCACAGCTTCAGTTGCAAGTCCTATCACAACCTTGCTACAGTAACCATTTGTCGAGTGTTTGCTAATTCTGTATAATCATACCTTTAGTTATAAGTCCCGGCTATCAAAACCTTGTAATACATGTAGTAACCAGTTGCCGTAGTGTTAACTAATTCTGTATTATCATAGCCTCATTTGCAAGTTTTATCAAAACCTTGTACTAATTACCAGTTGTATTGTTTCTTAATCTTTTATAATCACAGTTTCAGTTACAAATCCTAACAAAACATTGCAATAGTAACCAGTTTTAGAATGTTCGCTAATTCTGTATAATTAAAACTTCAGTTGCAAGTCCTATCAAAACCTTGTAATAGTAACCAATTGTAAAGTGCACGTGTTTGCTAGCTTTTTATTATCACAGCTTCAGTTGCAAGACCTATCAAAACCCTGTAATAACTACCACTTGTATTAATTCTTCATCTTTCATAATCACAGTTTCAGTTACAACTCCTAACAAAACCTTGCAATTAAGTTACCAGTTGTAGAGTGATTCTTAATCTTTCAAAGTAACAGCTTCAATTACAAGTCCTATCAAAACCTCGTAATAGTAACCAGTCGTAGAGTGTTTGCTTGTTCTTTATAATCACAGCTTCAATTATAAGTCTTATCAAAACCTTGTAAGAGTAACCGGTTGTCGAGTGTTTGCTAATTCTGTACCATCACAATTTTTGTTGCAAGTCCTATCAAAACCTCATAATAGTAACCAGTTGTGGAGTGCTCGCTTATTCTGTATTATCACAATTTCTGTTGCAACTATCAAAACCTCATAATAGTAACCAGTTGTGGAGTGCTCGCTTATTCTGTTGCAAGTCCTATCAAAACCTTGTAATAGTTACCAGTTGTAATATTTCTTAATCTTTCATAATAACAGTTTCAGTTACAAGTCCTATCAAAATCTTGTAAGAGTAACAGTTGTAGAGTGTTTGTTAAATCTACACAATGACAACTTCAGTTAATACATGTCCGAGCGAGCGAAACACTGATGTAATAGCCGGTGCGTGTAACTTGCTAATCCCTGAATGTGACAGCTTCCAGGTAACAAGTCATATCAATAACCAACAGTTATGGAGCTAATGCCAGACAACAACTTCACTCCCGTTGAATAACCAACTTTTTAATGTTCTGGCTACTAATTTATTCTCTATTTTACACTTAAAGCCAAGTCATTGATTTAATGGCATCAATTTTTGAGTTTCTATTTCTGTTTTTTTGAATAGTTTGTCCTTTTGCTGGTTTAAAGATACGGTTTTGCTTAGATCAAAATTCGTCTTATCATATCTTGATTCGTAATATGTGCTAAAAAAGTCTCGATCAATGCCATTTGTTTGTTAGTAAACTTCACAGCTAACAATGCAATTGAAGATATTTTATTCTTCGTATTCTGAACGCAATGTATAACCCAACATGAACAATGTCGTTTGGTTGCTGCTGTTACAGTAAACGAGCAGCGTTGATGTCTGACCGACTGATCGAGGAAGAATAACGACTATAAAGTTTCGAGGTAAAGGAAGTATGTTTGTGTGGATCCAGATCGCTTTGCCTTGAACATGCGCAATAAATGACACCACCGTGCACCTTAATCTAACTCAGCTAACGGCACCTAGACTGATGAATCTTTACTTTATCTTTTAAACTTGAAGCTTGCTCTTAAATGTTCTGAGTCTTGAAAATTGTTGAAGCAACTTTGTCTTGTTGCGAACTTGTAGTTAGCGATGTAATTAATTGTATGAAGAAATTCAAAAGTCGAGTTTGAAAGTTTGCACTGTAGTGTAAATGTATATCGAAGTATGAATAAGTTAATAACAAAGGCACTTGGTAAACCTGAACTAACAATGTCGAGCCAAGAAAGTTTAATACCCCTCATTGGGAGTGACAAATGTTTCATACTAATGTAACACAGCACGTTAAGTTGTAAAACAGTATTAGACCTACTCAACTTGAGTGTAGGCAAATTAGTTATAACACACGTAAATATGTAAGTTGCAAGTAATAATAGTTGCAGGATACTTTTCACGTATTCCATATTACTACGCGATACATAGGTAAGGTAGTTGTCATAATATACGTTGGGGGGGAGTGGTTCGTTGAACGCCGCAAAGGTTCTCGGACCGTATAATTTTTCCAGTCGACCATGTGCCGAAAACCTTTTTGCAACTACAACCAGATAATGGGCAAGTAATTTGCTGCCTTGTTAGAACACTTCACGTTCGCTCGTTACGTCTGCAGTTGATGTCAGTTGTTGCATTTGTGGTAAGTATCGCATTAGCAGGATACAAACTGGTAACTGGCTTTTTTTAGATATTATAGTCTTCTCATCGCCATAGGCAACGTCGCAGTTTACACTTGGAAATGACGTCTTTGCCTTACAGTAAATGATGCCTGTGACGTCAACCCTGAAGTTTGAGCTGTTGCGATGTCTCTGTTTGGCTCGATCTTTTTTATGCACAGTTACTGATCCAAAATCTAAAACAACACGCGGTCTACTATGGGTATCTAAACTCATTTGAAAAGTTACACACGAGCGAATTGTTTTGCTAATTTACTCTAGAGAAACGTTTCTGAGAGTTTACTTTTACCTGAACCGGTTGAGATGGAAGCATTTCGAGGCACTAATCCCTGAAGAATTGTATTGAGTTACGCGAATTGACTGTTGTGTTCATTTTAAACTGCCCTTGAATATCTAAGTTGTGTTCTTTTGGCAAAGCACCAGGGCGAGAAAGCATTGCTTGTTCATTTTTTATCGATATACCTAGTCCTAAACAGTTAAACTAATAGTCATTTTGCAAAGTGGATCCCTTAAAACGACAACCTGAAGGTAGTCTTCGTTAACATTAGTACACACTTGT
This sequence comes from Umimayanthus nakama, assembly GCA_027574985.1. NCBI lineage: Eukaryota > Metazoa > Cnidaria > Anthozoa > Zoantharia > Parazoanthidae > Umimayanthus > Umimayanthus nakama. Next base: position 9,315 of record JAOBRG010355597.1, read on the forward strand.
GATTCACTGTATTCTTATTGTTTAACTTAACATGAGCTGTACATTCTTATTTATCGTGACAGCCCAGAAACACTTACGGACCCTTTGCCTCCTGTTAGACCGTACAGAAAAGGTTTTAACCTCGACATATGCTAAACCACTCATCTCCAGAGGGCACAGATGATCGATAACGGATCAAGAATGAGACGCAAGTGAAGGCCACAGTGACGGAAACGCGGTGAGCCCGCAATCCAATGACAGTGACGACAAGAAAATTTTAGAGTCTGGCCTAGACATCATCAGAGGAAAAAGGGCCGGCCTCGCGATAGATAGTATCTATACATACAAGTCAAATACAGGCTTTCAACGCATTTGCTTGTCTTGAAAACAGGCAACTGAAGAATTTCAAGTTGCGACATTTGGTAGCTTGGTACTTGAAACAACAAAGTTCGGTTTAGTTAGACCGTGTTCATGGAAAGCTCGGCAACACTAAAGAATGCTCCCCCGCGGTATTAAAACTCAACCCTGGTAAGCTCTGAATCCCTGCACCAATGCCGCAACTCATCAGCAAGCCAACTGGTTAGGCATCCAAGCATGATTGTGTAAATGAGTCTGCCTTTTTCTATAGTAGAACGATGCAACACGAATTGTCGTCAAAGTACCAACTCGTCAGCAAATGTTTTCTACACGACATTCGCAAACTATTTTCATGCTACAGTAAACGAAGAATTTCGTTATCTTTTAGTAGTTCGTGCTCACTTTATCTCTAACTAAAAAGTAAACGCAGTACCACTAGTTTTGATTTGTTGCGCTGACACTTTCTTAATCAGGACTAGACATGGTTAGAAGATTTAGAAGTACATGATGTTTGATGATGGATCTTCAATGAACGACATACAAAGAATGCGATTATAATGATTTTTGACCAAACATTTCGAGTGCCTTATTTTACCTGGATTATGTTGCGTCAAGTTCATAAAGTGTTGCAGTTGCTTCGAAACGTTCCACCCGAAAAAAAACAAGACAAGTTGATTCATAACTGAACGCGTTAACGAGTTGAAGCGTTCACTTCAGTATCGGTTGAAACTGGTTGGCACATTGACGCGTCTACGAGTTGAAAGGTATATCGGTATGTGGTGCTTCGTTCTACTGTAAAAACGGAGACTTTTTGACACATTCGCGCATTTGCCAGTTGCGTTGTCATCGGGTTGACTGGTTCATGAGTTGACGTGTTTATGAACTGACTAATTGTTGCAGGTTGACTAGTTGAGTAGTTCATGAGTTGACTTAACTCAGGTTGACAAGTTGATGAGCTGACTAGTTAAGTAGTTCATGAGTTGACTTGGTTAAGTTGACTAGTTGGCGAGCTGGCTAGTTGAGTAGTTCATGAGTTGACTTGTTGCATGTTCACTAGTGATGAGCTGGCTAGTTGAATAGTTCATGAGTTGACTTGTTACATGTTCACTAGTTGATGAGCTGGCTAGTTGAGTAGTTCATGAGTTGACTTGTTGCTAGTTGACTAGTTGATTAGTTCACGAGTTGACTTGATGCAGGTTGAATTTTATTTGACAAAGCAAGAAAAGCATCGCAAGTAATGAAACTTAAGATTCTAGGTCTTATGCTTTTGCATCAAGTATTAACAAAACGAAGTCCGGTGCAAAAAATACTTTTATCTAAATAACTAAATTGTTAACGACCGTATACACATACATACATTCATCTATCTGGTATCAAAGTTTGTAAACGCTTGAGTGAAAATTTTGTGTCAGTTTGGTAAGTGTTTTCGAATGGTTTGCGCTACTCAGTATTTGCAGACAATATTTAATATATTCTTCGCGTTGTGTTGTATTTAAATGAAGTGGAAAACATTTTTTGTTTTGTAGAAAATATATCTCCTATTTAAAAATGAACATGTTAAACATTACCGCACTATTTATTAAAGAAACTCAAACATATTGTTCACTTGTTTCTTAGCTTTTGCAGATATCCTCGCTCTCGCTGCCATTTTAGTTTTACAGTACATCTAACATCCAGGCTAGTTTTGTGGACTGTATGAATGACCTCCTGTCCTAGCGATTTTTTTTTCTACGCCAACTTCACGATGGCGGACGCTTACTAGAACTGCAACATCGCTCAACTTCGAAAAGTTTCAAGAAAAAAATAGAAGCTTGAAAATACCAAAGAAAGGTGGACATGACGAGTCACGAACGTAGGACCTCATAAACAGTTATTTATTCAATACCACTACACCAACCCATCATTTCGCTGCCAACCCTCCACATTTCTTACAGAAGTAACCCTGACCCAAACCTAACCCTGACCCAACCCTTACCCGAACTTACCATCGATACCCATGAACAACCGTCAATAGACCTATGATATGAATTTAAGAATGATAAATTGGCTGTGAGGGTCCGTTCATTGCTTTGGACCAACTCGTTGGCCTTCTTCACTGGACACTAGAATGAACGTCGTCAAGTTCTAGAACAGAGTCGGTTTCACGATGGGAAAAATGAGCAGTTGCTGCACAAACTTCAAGTTTCCGACCCACTTTAGCTTCCCTTGTTGTCTCGATTACTAAATCTCGCTTTAGTGATATTTCGGTATTCTAGGGTGAATACCGAAAAGTATAGCAATATAGCCAGGAGTACAGCTGTATGCAAAAGCAATCACAACAAAATTTGCGTGCCCAAGCTTTTCGGAGGCTAGGTAAGAAAACCCCGTGAATGCAATATCCCGTCCCTACTCTATATGATCTAAGTCCCTACTCGTACCCGGCACTACACACTGACCCTTACATCAACAACCCAAGTTCCTCTACACAACACATTTCCCACCCTCCAACACGTCAAATTGGGAACCCTAAAACCACAACACGTCTACTTGTAAATATAGTGTCATAATACAAACTCAGCCCGCTCACAATCGCACCGGACGCTCAGAGACAGATAAGATAAAACAGACACACAGGCCACTCCCCCCAGCTAACACGTGCACACACCACTATAAAAGCAACAGCATACCAGGATTAGCCCCCTCTCAACTCAGCAAGCCGAAGAAGATAACGCAGGTACCCTTCCTCATTACATTTCCCCTCCTAGCTTTAGCCATCTTGCGCACCCACAACCCCGACTATATCATCATACCGTTTCTTTCCTGTTATATACGCGTATATATTCTTTTGGTTTTTCGAAATTCTTTTGGCGCATGAAGTCGAGATGAGGGGACTGGGGAAAAGGGAGGAAAAGGAGAGCCGGCAGGAAACCCGGCAGGAAACCCCCGGGTTTTTGAGTAGACAGAGTTCGCCCACGAACGCGGGCTTTTGACTGGCTAATTGTGACAGGCTGTCAGAAGCGTGATGTGAAGAGACATCAGAAAGAAATAACGGTCGAGTCTAGCACTGTAAACATTATAATTTCCGAAACTCTTCGTGCAATAAAAGATGGTTTGGACGAACTCAGACAAGACAGGAGGAACTCGGTGGTGGTTTCCCTACTAGTTTCTCGAGAAGTTCTTGCTGTTTTGGCAACACACATAGGAAAAAGTCTGATTTTTCAAGTGTTCGTTGGAGCAAAACCGAAAATCAACTTGCAAAATGGAGAAGGTATCCGGGAAGGTATCCAACCGAAGTGATTTTTTGTGACTTGTCCGCTGGTTAGTCTCATTAAAGTCAGACATTCCAACCTCTGGATTTTGAAAACAGGGAGGTTTTCACCGGGACATACCCCAACATAAAGTGACCCCC
>JAOBRG010355619.1:0-13038 GCA_027574985.1 Umimayanthus nakama
CCCCCCCCCCCCCCCCCCCCCCCCCCCCACGCCGCCCAAGCTGTTTCTCCTATGCGGGGCCTGTCTGGCAGTTGTAGTATACATCTATTTCAAAAAGGTCTTCATAGTCAATAGTCGATACTGGAACCGAAAGGAACTTTGGGTACATTTATAAAGAGTGATAACGCGCCAGCGACGGTTGTTAAATACGGCCGTGTCATTATGATGAACCTGCACTCAGTGTTATGCAAAGTGAATGCTAACAGTAATAGATCGTTGGTGCTGCTTGAGCTCACAATCTGTTTTGGTTCCAGTACCGCGACTATTGGCTGTGAAAAGCTGTTTTGAGATAGCTGTACAAGATGCCATACCATTTATATCACTACCACCACTAATGATATATTTAGTAACAAAACTTGATAGACAGGAGAAAAAGCTACGGTACTTAATGTTAAGCTAACTCGTCTTTCATTTTCTAAACTAAACTATGAGATGATTGAACTGTTTCCCAGTGCTAAAACAGTTTACAACTGAATACCACCTCTCATAAACTGTGGCAACAAAAACAATACTTTTAATACATTCCTCGCTCAGCATTGCCATTTCCTAAGTAAGATCAAAGTGAGTTTTAAAGAAAACCGCCAGTCTTTTCTCCTTTTTCTAGAAAAACTTGTTACATTAGCCGGATTCCTTATCGTTTTCCCGTTGAATAAATGTTCTCATCGCATTACGGTTTGGAAGACAAAGGCGAGCAAACAATTCATTGCACGGAAAAAGAACTCCGTGGGGCCTGCCGTTGTGATACATATAACGACAAATTGGCAACACGACTTCGTAGTGTCCAATTTTGCCTTAATCACATTCGTGATAAATGTTTAAAAACAAATTCAAACTTCTTCATAATGGTGTAACTGTCAAACCGTTAGCCTATCCTGCGATGAGTCGCAGCTCGCAGGCTTTCAATATCCTAGAAAACGTGATTGAAGCTTGCAAATTTAATGACAAGGCGAGAAAACAGAGAAAAGTTTGCAAAAAGCGAGGATATTTTAAAATACCGCACAAAACACACAAGTTGTTACCTTGTCTCTTTTCGTCGACTTTCAAATGTCAACTGCTTAGTTTTTTTTTCGAGTAAAAAGTTCGAGATTTCTTTAATGACATATTGAAAATTTGCCAGAGTTCACCTGCGAGACTCCTGTATATCGCACCCACGCGCGGGTGTTATCCGGTTATGCATGCTCAGAGAACTCGTCTCCAGTTCCCGCACAACTTTTTGAAACAGATTCCTGTTCCGGCGACCTCGACAGTGTCAGCACTCTGAATACTTCCGCTCCGTGTCTCCAAGGCGGAAACCAAAGGCCAAGACAATAAAAAGAACTTTCATTCTGCCTCGAAACAGTCACGTTCGTCTAAACTTTGGTTGCTTCTTGGCCGTTTTTGAGCAAGCCTCGCTATAAGTCGAGTCCAGGTGTGTAGTATTTGTAACTGTTGTAGCAACTAGAAGTACCATCTAGACAGAAAACTTTACGGATATTGTATAATAGTAACTATTAGATAGTCGCGTTTGGGTCTTTTTCATTTCATGTGGTAGAAACCAGTGCCCTCAGGCGATCAGCTGACTGCGCGAGTTGTCTATAACTGAATTTCCATTGCCTGGCTTGGAGCTATCTATCTATCTCTAGGGTAGAACTCAAAGCATTCGAGGGTTTTATATAGTTACTAATTACAGCGAATGTGCTTCAGCTGTGTTTATCCCAACGTCCCGACAAAGGTTCAGTTGTTTTTACAAGAATAGGTTTAAAATGGTTCTAGCATGAGTTACAACTTACAAGAGATTCCGAGGTTGAACTTGTCTGACATTTTACTTTCAAACTTTCGACTGATAATCATTAATCATCAGTTAATCGCGGACAGTCTTCCCAACTTTCGAAAGAACGGTTGTTATATTCGAATATTACCGAGTTTAAAAAATTTTGTTTTAAAATGCATGAATCACGAGAAACCGTGAAAAACCACAGACATTTATGACAACCTATGTTTAAGTAAGACGCACTTGACATGCTTCTGAAGGTTTGCACCAATGGTGACTCTTCCGAAGAGGTCTGTTTCCCAGCTTCCGGTTCCAATAAATCTCTGAGTGACCCTTGTCTATATTTATTTCTGTCATCAAATCCTCAGTGATATTGGCCTGCACGTATGTGATGAACTGTCATCGTTCGCGCAGACGATTCTCGTTTGGTCAGGAGGAGTTCTAGAAAATAGCTGCCGGTAGGCATAGAATCATTCAGAACTTCGCTTGAAAGAAGGGTTCTTTCTCTGTGCTTGATGAACTAACAATCTTTTCACAACTGCGAGGGGTATTTCATTTTCGACTTTTGAAGTTTCTTTTTGAGTCGTCTTTGTTTCACGTATTGTTACAAACTAAACAAGATCAGGATGCTTTGCGGGTCTGCGGTCTGGAAATATTCCCCACATCTGATTTTGACGGAACACAACAAGGAGATATTTTATGGAACCTCGTTCTAAGGACTTGCTTGCTTAACCTGACAAAACACATGAAGAACACAGAAGCGAAAATGCCAAATGTCAGTATGCTAGCGCTGTTTACTGGATGGGCACAAGATGAAGATGGAAACAGGTCAGTAGACGATCCTTTTCATAAAATACAAAACGATTAATTTCAATTAACGGGCGAGCCATTGCCGAGTCTTGATGAGCACCGAATCTGGAAAACTATTCCAATTTTTCTTTTCTACAAATGTACGGTTTTCAGCCTCAGGTTTGTAAAGTTTGTTTAGAATTTCAAAGGACGCGGCTGATGATCTACAGTTATAGAGAAATAGGTGAGATCTTTCACCGGCTGATTTGTTTTAATATCAAAAGATATACCCAGGTATCCTTTTGCTTTATCTGTAACATTTCGGCTATTTCAAAAAGGCAGTTCAACATATTTCATTTGCGTGACAATGGTTCTTAACTAGCAAAAAATAACGGATTAAAAAGATATTGTTCATAAAACTGGAAGCAATCAAAGTTTGCATTATTATTATACCAAAACAGAGCAAGATCAAAGAATCTATAATTTGCCTTTCCAAAGGTCAAGTACATCTGGAAACGATGTCTGGCTTAAAAGTGCAGAGGACTACATAATTAGACAGCCGGGATTGTCACCCGCAGTTTAGTTGCTAAAATGATTCCTATTCCAGTGTGGGACAAAACGTCTTTATTTTTGCCTGGAATGTATAAATCTGGAACTGAAGTAGCCTGCTAACCGACTCTCCGGTGGGTTGTTAAATAAAAAAGGACTGTTTTCGATATTTAAAAAAAGAGCCTCGGAGAGCCGGCTAGAACTGAAGCCCTTTTGGCTTTTGTACACTCCTGCATTTTTGGGCACGGCTTCCGTGGTTTAATGTCAAAATATAAAATAAAACCAAAGAGCCGCAACTGAATTCTCTGAATGCATTTACTGATTTAGGATTTTATCGTATATCTCTAGTTCAGTTTGAGCGCCATGCCGCGGCATCATTATTTGTTAGTATTAGAAGCAGTTTGTAATTTAGCAAACCTATTTGGTTTTTAGGGTTGAATTCCCAACAAAAAGCGCAACGAAGAACCTTTTCGTCATATCTAAAATTAACCTGTTGTTTCAAATTCCACAGCTGACATAACACATCATGACCACCTTTGTCGTGTTTTTGTTGGTGTTAAATTATAACCGCTTGAGTAACATATTGCAGACATTTAGAAAGTAGTAAAACTTTGTCAAAATTCAAATTTAAAATTATTTTAAAAAATTGCCACTTGAACATTTTAAGGCATTTTAGATTATATTACGAGTCTTCTATGAACACTAACAAGTGATAATTCAGTGATAATTTAGTGTTAATTAAAATTTTCTTCTCATTGTATATATACTATAGAGCCCCGATATTACAAATTGAAAATATATACCGAGCGCAGTTTTCGTCGGCAGTAAAAAGTGCCCTTAACTCGTCAGCTGTGAGTGTGCTACCCTCCTCTTTCAGTGTGCTTTGTGTGTAGCCCAATGGATTCATTCCTTGCTTCAACTAGAAAGTAGAATGAAAAAGATCCTGATTAACCTAGCATAGCCCACATTTGATTTCAATGTTGCCAAAGGCGACAGAACTTTCTGGAGACAGTGGACTGTGAAATTAGAATGTTTTTCTCTTTTCAAATGGCGTTCTAGCTGTGTATTCGAGAGCAATAAATTAAAAGGGGATTTTTTCATTGCCAATAAACCTGTGTCAAATTGGGAAATTGCGAAAAAAAGCTGTGTTTTATTAAAATATCAAGGTTCAAAAAATGGCCCCAAATCATTTTGAAAGTAGAAGCCAGAAATTTGCTGTAGTCAGTTCATGGTATGTTTCTCTTGGCTTAACCTTGGTCCTATGTGGATCAATGCTGAAAAGTTACTTCAGAGTAAATTTTGGGTATACGGAGTGATTTTTACTTAGAAGGATAAGATTTCACTTTTAAAATTTGAAACGCTTATAGACTTTTGAAATAGAGCACGGCTGTTCCTCCTGAGGGCCTAAGATATAAAATAATCCGATATTTAAGATAAGAATAATCCGTTAATCATTGCTCAGAAAATGAACGCTTCACAAACCACAACTTAAAGTGCGATTCAAGTAATCAGTTGATGGAAGCAATAATATACTGTAATGTTTACAGGCAAAATTTTTTCGCACTACTTTGTCATTGATTTGCTCGTGTTTTGATAAGCTTTTTAAAACTTCTTATTCGTGATCTAAACAAGAAGAATTACAGTCAAATAAAATACTGATTGGCGCGGCCGTTACTATCAAAATTGAAAGTACGGGAGATGAGTGAGAAGTAGCACTCTCACACCCTCATCGATTTCGAAGTAAAAACTTGTATAATTTTTTTTTAAAAAAAACAACTTCTGTGGTTAGAAGATTATAACCCGCACATTTTATGTTTCCGGACACCGTCCCTGCGCCGCCCCTGCGCCTCATTCCTGCATTGCTGATTACTGGGTACGAGTTTTTTAAAAAGTGTGAAGTGAACAAAATGGCGGCAAATCTGAAGAACACAGCATGGAGCTAGAATGGTAGGGTTGTAAGCCTTCAAAGTCGCAGAGTTTATTCACAAAACAAACACCAGAGGTTTTTTGATGATTTGATCCAAGGACTGAGGACAACATTTGTGCACAAAGCATTAGGTTTTCAGGTAATATCAGCTTATAAGAAATACACCCGGAAAGTTTATTTTGTTGAACTGTTTGAAGACTTGTCCGGCTCACTTGTACTTACTCGAACTTAAACCTAAGCTGTGCCATTTATAAAAGAACATAAATCAAACTAGAACAGGCTCTACAGTAAAGGATTACTTGCTAAACCACCTTAAGCAATGAATATAGTCCAAAAGAGTGGTCCGGTTGCAAATGTGGAATTTTATAGAGTTAGGGGTCTGTGAGTGTGTGTTTTTGTAGCTTTTCACTTTCAGTTCATAGTTTTCAGCGTTTAGTCCTATCTACTGTATATTTATGTCATGAAATAAGATTTTTGTGGCTCATATTTGTTTATCATATAACTGTTTACCTAATCCTGAGCAGGTACATGTACTTGTCAATGGCTGCTTGGACAATCTTACTAAAAACCAACTGTGCACTGCATTTTCTTTTGGAAAAATTCCTTTTTATCAAAGTACCAAATTGGATAGCATGGTACTGCAGGGCCTGCTGATTGGGAGAGGCTTGGGGGGACTTAATCCCTACCCACTTATTTGAAAATTAAAGAACTACTGACATGCGAGAAAAAATGTTTTAAGCCCTCACCCTGCCCCCTGTACTTTGAGTCACTAGTAAGCCCCCCCTCCCCCCACCCCCATCCCCACTTTTAAAGTAGCTCCACAGTCCCTCTTCTGGGGCACAGGAACAGGGAAAGCAAATTACGTCATCCCAGAACTCAATGCCCAGAGAAAACATCAAAACTCTTCAATAAGAGTACTGTTTTCAAAATGAACTTGAGACTAGCAGATTTATCCATCTTTGAGAACTTTAGTGCATCAGGAAGACATTGGATTTCAGTTCAACTCTTTAAGCCCCAGACAGTTTAACAGCATGTAAATTCTCCTTACATTACTCATGTAAAACACAATTTGTTATGTACGAGAAGAAAACACTTGATCATACAAAGCAAACTCTCTAAGATGAAAATCAGTTGGAGAAATAGGGACTCCCATGGTTTTCAAGATGGCTTCAGATAAAGGCTGGCCATGAGGCAGGTAATCAGCTTTTGTACTGCTTGCTATTTTCCATAAAATAAGATAAAAATCTAATTTTTTGTTTTAAGTAAAAACTGTTACTTTAGCAACAAATATTTCACAATTTTTTCACCGCCCATTTTCTCTGTTGAAGAGTAGAAGAATTAAGTGTTGATTTTTTCTCTCAAAAATGTCATAGCTTCTAAATGAATTGATGAAAGTAAACATAAGTTGAACATTCATTATATACCTCTTACAAAGTGAGAATAGTTTGGATGTCCTAAGTGACTCTTTATCAGCCAATAATGATCCCCCTGGGGGAGGGGAGAGGGGGATCTACTCATAGTTTGGATTATGAGATATGTACTAAGTCAACACCTTCAAATTCTGCCCCTTTTTTTCTACACTGTATTTCAGTCCCAACTGCACAAATCCATACCCTGTATTTACCTGCAAACCACCCTAATTTTATCAGGATAGTCCAAAATTTTTAATTTCAAAACCTCCTTTTAGATCTGCAGTTGTTGATTTTCATGTTTTTAAAGTATTATTTAGGACATAAATCAGTGTTTTTCCAGGTTTTTTTCTGCAAATTGAAAAGAAATTTCCTATATTGATCCGAATCAGTTGTATGAATGGCTCATGGATTTCAAAGCCAAGTGCAGTGCATGATTGATCTGCTTTAATCTTCCTTTTTCAGAGCTTTTCAGCATCGAAAGAGCTTGTAGGGTTTGATTGGAAGCTTTTGTCAGGGGGAGGGGTGAGGGTGGGGGTTATTTCAGTGATGAAAGTTTTCTGATTTCCAAATGTCTACAGGTATGCCCTATTTCAAACCAGACAATATTCCCACTAGTAAAACCCATTATTTGTTAACAGGCCAGTAAATACACTGTGGTTACGCCAAAGCCCATACTTTGCTTTTTGTTTTGAAATCCACAACAAAAATCTCTAAGGAAATTATGAAAAACTTTGTTGATTAACAGGTTATTTGTCAAAAGTGTACACCCTTTTTCAAACATATCAAGCAAAATTCCACCTTGTAAAATTTCAGACCAAGTTGGCCCAAAAAGCAAACCCTTAGAGGTTGAACATGCACCCATGTAGTCAATTGCATTGTAGGATTACTGTTAACCCCCCCCCCCTCCCATTCACCCCAGGATAATAATCTTAAAATCATGACTGACCATCCATTTTGCATCACTTGATGAATAAGGGTTTTTTTGTTGACAGAGATAAGAAAGTTTTAGCTAAGTGGCATAATGTTGTTTCCATTTGTAACACAGAAGGGCCAGTTGTCATTGAGTTTGTTAACTAAATAATGAACTTTGATGTTTTGTATAAAATTTGTGAAATATAGATATTACGAAAAAGCGCGGATACTTGACTATTGAAAAAAATAGAGTTAAAATGTTTGTTAATACAAGCAGAATTTTTTTTTCTGTCGTACTTGTTTTCACTTCACGTAAGTTTGTTTTGCAGAACTGCTCTATGCTACCCTTCACAAGACTTCAATTTTATCCACCCTACCCCTGAAAGCATTCAACCATTGTCCAACTCTATCTTTTTCAAAAAACAGTATGACATCTGCAATCGGAATCCCTGTTGTGGTGAAGAACTCTCATTAATGTTTCCATGCTTTTGAATCGCAATGTTAAATTTCTTTTTGTTGTCTCCAAGCCATGACAAAGCTGAATTCTTGGGTGGTCATTTTTCATGGTATTCATGAATTTTTCGCTCACAGTGTGTGATAATTGCTTTTCCTTCAATTTAGAGTTCTTTGAGGGATTGTGATTTCAATAACTCCAAAATCCAATTACGATACAGTATGTATAAGATTTGAGTTTTCAACTTGGAATAAAAGAAAAGAACCCGCAAACTTGGGTAATCTCTTAAATTGCTTGGCTTGACTCAACTGTGACTGCAGCCATGTAAGATTTTGCTTAGCTTTAAAACAACGAGAAAAATTGCAATCACGCTGTTTTTACAAGCATTATCTTGCAGCCTCGTTAAATGAGGATCTAAAACTTGAAATGCGAATCTGTTGTCAGCCGGTCTCTTTTAAAAACGGATACAGCTTGTCTAGTTTTGACATTAACTCTTTGACTACAATGATCCGTACAAAGTTAGAAGTCCTCAGACTATTGACTCTCAAAAACCAAATATTTAGTTCAATTTCTGTGCCGTAACCAAGATGTTTTCTCCAAATATTTGGAGTGCTTTTGTCATTGGTAATCCAGGTCCTCTCAAGAACTTGTGAATTTGATCTGCCGCAGCAAGAAAGAAATTCATCTGTTTTCGTGGCAGATCAAAAGAATGCATGCTGTCACTGAATTAAACTTTAGTTTGTTTTGATTTTTCATTTTATGGAAAATCTTTATTTTTTCTTTGAATTTTTTTTTTAGAATTTTAAAAAGAACTCAACTTTCACGGTCAAGTCAACTGTTGAAAATTCTTTCCAACCGCTAAGTGTCCTCGCTTTGAAAACCTGAGTACTTTATTGATGGCTATCTGCGCTTCCGCAATTTATTCAAATTATTTCTTTCTGCACGCTTCGTCCAACAAAAACACTTGTCATGTTTTGCCCTTCGACTCGCATTCATTGGCTGCACCAGTAGTGCCTTATTTCAGACAATGACGCCATAACCTGAGGATCTTTTCAGTCGCGGACACCCAGCTGACTTCGTAAGCCAATGTTTTGCCATATTCCATGCTGGGAAACATTTCATTAAATACCAAAGAGGTTTGAACGTGTGCGATTTGAAGCCCGTGGAAACATAACTGAACTCTCCCACCGACGTGATAGTGATTAATTTACTTCTAGGTAAGTTTGCTTTGTTTGATCAGGAACTCAAAAATTTTGCAGACGACGTGTAGAAATACAAGTTTATAACCCCGGTTTACTTGTACACTTTCAATTTTTGATAAGTTTCTGTACCAAAATCTTGCTGATGGCCACGAGCGCTATGCCACTGCTAGGAGATAACTGTAGCCCTTGTAGTTATACTGAGTTATAGTGCTAGCAATTTGTACAACGTTGGCAGTGTGACAGTAATTGATATCAATGGTATTCAAGTTCGACGAGGGTAGAGTTTGTAGGAATCATCTTTCATGGCTAATACGAGTTGAGTATTTCGTGTTCAGGACTGTTTGCTTTCGCCTCTAGTGGACATGTGGTTTTAAACAACATTTTCTTTGCGAAGGCGGTTTCGTAACGAGTAGAGCGCCGATGCAAACTCCGGCCAATATTCACTTTCAGCATATCACCACATTCACGTGCTGTGTTGCCCTTAACACCGATTTGACATTATTTACTATTTCGTTTTAAGAACAAGTACTTTTGCTATCGTGTGTGAGCAGGTTTGTGGTTTCATAAGAGAAAGTGACTGAACATTGTTGGGCGTTTAAGTGATGTTTACTCCGCATTAAGAGACCGCATCTGCCTTCAAGTTGTATCTAAATTCTTCGTGTCCTCAACACGCAAACAAAAAACAACATCGCATTCCTATTTGAAATGTAAAGGCATTTGTATAAACTACGCACTGCCGTTGCTCTTTCTTATCAGTTTTGATTTTATTACTGTTATATATTCTCCAAGTCAAGCAGAGACTTTTCGTTTAGTTCAAGTTATTTTGTATGTAAATATATTCACAAGTATGTGTTCCAAGCCATCTGCTACCTTTGTTGTCAGTATATCGAACTCACGCTATTGTTAGTTTGGGATTTCGACGACTGAAGAAAAGCGCATTTGCATCCGTTTGCCTCTGTTAGGCCTGTTAAGTCCTTATCGTAAATTATGCCTAGGAGTGAACTGCAAGTTCTTGCAATTTTTGTGTGATTATAGAGCTTTGACTCAAAACGAGGCATATTAAGAAGAAAACAATTCCCAAATGAAAGCCAAGAGCGATCATCTCTCGCAAATAAATTAAAACTCGGATTAAGGAAGTTGTGATTATTTACGAAGGACACTGCATCCTTTCACGAACCTAAAATACAAGTGGATTTCTATGCTACAGTTAGGTCGGGAAGATACGATAGATCATTGCCAATTTAATTTCATGCGCTGTTCAATAATTGAAGCTGCTATGCCAGGCGCGCCTCGACTTGGCTGGCCATCAATACAATACAACGTCTTAACGAGCGACTTGTTTTGCGAATTAATTAACGGGTTGCCAGGATTTGGAGCTCCGGCTTTGCATATATTCGTTTGACAGCGACCAAGAGTAAATATGTTTTAAAACTGCTAGGTCAGCCGTGTCGAAAAAGTCTAAACACCAAAATCCAGTACAGTATTTCGGTTGCATGAAAACTTAATATGCTCATACATTGCCGTTTAAACTGGTCAATGCTTTGCAGCAAAGCAGGCGTCCATTTTTGCTATTCAACCAGAAAAGCTACCTAAAAATTTCACGGCTAACTACCACGGCTCGTTTCCTGCTTAGCAAAGCATGCTTGTCGAGTGAGAGCGGCGTACATATGTGCGACTTCTCAAAGTACTTGCTCGGAAAGCGGTCAATTTTGGGAAGTATCTGTCGAACAACTCTGGAGGCGAAAATCGGCAATGGCAGCGGATTTCTGGATAGGCGCACCACAATCGTAAGTTTTGACCTAGTTAGCGAGCTTTTGCGTTTCAAATGATAAACGTGACGACAGCTTGATCTTCTGATGAACAGGAGTAAGTTATTTTAAAAAGAATTATTTATTTGGTTTTTTTTTTGAGCGTGACAATGTTTTTTTTTCACACTTGCGTCTTGCGACGTGTTTATCCAGAAGGTGGTTTTTCAAACAGAAATAATGAAACGTGATAAACCAACATATTTTTTTTATTCTTGAATAATTATTTCGCTACGATAGTCGGGTGATATCTCGTGCATATCTTGATTTATCCGAGGCTGCTTCAGGAAAGGTTATGTTAAAAATATATTTTTAAAATGTAGAGCGATTTCGACCGTAGTGAATGTTCGACCGTTTCACAATCCTTTCATTGGGTGCACTATTTCGTCCAGACACCTTCGATATTCGATATATCAAACACAACAAAAATAGCGACAAAACCTATCTATTAAGTACTTAGTTTTATTCTTTACGGTTACAAGGCGTTTCATTGGTAACTTTTCAGTATTTTAGCAATAACCCGCTGCAGTAGCCACACCGAAATAGAACAGATAATTTGAACGGAGTGAAAACTCAAAACAATGTCAAATTCTCACCAAGCGGGAATAATTCAGTTGTGTCAACAATGTTGACTTGCTACTCGATCGTAAGGACTTGATTTGACCTTTTTCCATTTTAGAAAGACCTGGAATTTTGCTGAAAGCTTTTTATTTACTTTCTTCTAGTAGGTAAAAAGTGTATATATTTGTTGATTCAATGGGTGCATCAGTTGTGCATGTGAACTCTGCTTAAACTTCGCAACACCTTTTTGTCTCAAAGGGATCAACAGCTTCCCATAATAGAACAGTTTAAATTATGTTCCTGAAAAAAATTTTGACAACCCAACAAAAAAACCTTTAAATAATAGAAACTAGGCGATTACTGACAGCGAGTCGAATGCAAAAGAGCTTGAAACAACAGCTGCGGTGAAATGGTTTCTTTTTTAAAACAAATCAAAATGGTAATGAAGATTTTAGATTCAGCAGCTTTTTAGTAGGTTTATAAAATAAGTTATAAGTCATTGGAAGTTAAACACCATTCAGCATAGATAGCGTCTGTAGCTTAAATCTTGTTGCAGTGAAGTCTAATTTTCTTTACAGAAAAGCCTTCCAACGCAATTCATTTTGCCAGTTATTAAAATAAGACATTCGTGCGCCAGGTGTATTGTATGAGTAGGATTAACTCTAACTGCTAAAACTAAGAACCTTGAAACGGGTGATAAAGGGATTATTTAGTTTCAATAGCAATTTAAAAATCTGAAATAAGTATAAATGTATGGAATGCTTGAGCTATCGAAAACGTCAACTGGGACGTCAAAAACCATTAGACTTGATTACGAAGCGTAATTGCTGCACCTGAGAACCAGTACTGAGCATGCCTCTTTTCAAAGTCTTATTTTCAGGCTCGATACACAACGTAAAAATCTTATTTTTATGGTTTTGTCGGCAATGTAGATGATCAAAAACCAACAATCAAGCAAAAATTACGAAAACAATGTTAAATTGGATGATTGGCTGGCAAACCCGGCGAGGTCATTACCAAATAAACTGTCGGGTTTTTTTTTATCTCAATGCTCTGGTCTCTGGCTCAGTCCTTAACATCAAATATGAAACTGACTAATGTATGAAGAACAATTTCTTCCTCTTCGTCTGGACGCTAAAATTTGAAAAAAATGGATATTTTAATACTAAAGTTATCCTCGTTCTCATCGCCATATTGTTTTTGTTTAAGATTTAAGAACGACGACCTATTATTAATTTTGTAACAAACGTATCGTGATTTTTGTCTGAACTACGCGAGCCCGTCTCAGTTGCTTCTTGTTTTTTTCCGTTTGCTGGTCATGACAGAACCAATGGCGATTTACCCACCCTCCCCGCCTCTCCTGTCTTATTAAAGTAGTTTGTAAAAGCGCATGAAAATAGTTACCATGAAATAAATTTTAGTTGCTTATCATAAGCGTCTCTTGAAGAGCTAATCATGTGATACCGAACCGATTTGTTTCATTGTAAAACCGATTTCCTCGAATAAATGCCGCAGCGTTTACTAAATTTTTCATGATTAGAGAGCGGCGTTTAATCAAAGGGGCGTTTAATCGAGGGCGGCATTAATTTAAAACGCTCTTTATTTTTTAAACAACCGTACCGTAATTTTACTTTAAAA
>JAOBRG010355630.1:0-13037 GCA_027574985.1 Umimayanthus nakama
GAAATGGGATTTGACTTGAGCTTTGAATAATTTCAGAGGTAGTGTTTTAAGTTGTACATCAATATTGTTCCAGAGGCATACTGCAGCAAAGCGGATACTGAACTTTCCATAATTAGTTTTCACTGAGTCAAAATAGTACGATGACTTGGATGCAAGTCGAGTATTGTGATGATGTATTGTCTACAGCGTCTATCCTTCCAGCCAAGCATATGTTGCGCTATCAATGAGTATTCATCAATTAGAAAATAGTTTATGTCTTTAAGGTTATTTTGGAGTCTAACAAGGCTTTGCCCACTGAAGTCTTTGTTACCTTTACGGCCAACAGAAAGTTTCAACAGTGAATGGATAGTACAGCCATGTATGTTAAATGAAGCCTCTCCTGTGGTGGCAGTTACTGCACAAGTGCTTTGAAGAGTGTTATGAATAGCATTTATTATGTAGCTTTTGCCTATACAGCAACTCCAATTATTATAAGTAACGATGGATCCTTAGGAAAGGCTTGTTCTGAACGGTTCTTGACAAAGTCATATGCACATTTTTGCTAATAACTAAAAGTACTGGTATCAATACAACTGCTGGATTTGACAAGGCTGGTCTTAAGTCCATGTAGAGATTCTTTTAACTCATGCACTTTGTCGTTCAGATCATTAATAATTCCATTAACATGGGATTTCAACTCGTCTATTTCACTCTTAAAGAGAGTTTTCAAGGACTCCGTTTGAGCCGAGATAAGTTCCTTGACAGTATTAATGCAGATAGATGAATCTGTACTATCATCTCCAGCAGTTGGGCCGGTAGAGGCTGACCGTGGATGCCTTTTTGGTGGCATTTTATCGAAAATTTAGAAAAAATTTCTCCTCATGAATTGAATTCACGTCCGCCATGACGGACGACATACGGGATGTAGGACTACAGTGTGCCACAAAATCGGAAACTAACTATCACAACATGTTTTTCCCAAAACGAATAAGAGAAAGGAACTGTCTGCCAATTGAAGTAGTTGAGGCACCATTTGTTTATTTTTATCTCGAGAAATTTGACGCTGTAGTTTGAAGTTTTATAATTATTTCATTTGCGTGTTTGAGCGTGGCCACTTTCCTACTTCATTTCTATTTTCCATTCTTTATTATTACTGTTTTTTGACCACCCCTGAAAATAATCGTCTAGTGTGGTAGAGTGCAAGTAATAGATAGGTAGATAACAAGTTGCAGAGCTGTTTGCACGAACTTTTTATGGGTTTTCGACAGACTATAGGCAAGCTATCATTCAACATTTACCAAGCATAAATCACCAGGCTGCTAAATAAATTTCATCAAGAAAAATAGTTTCCCATATCACAAATGCAAAAATCCCTGCAAAAAAGTATTTTCTATAGTTACAATTACAACTTACTGTGTTTCATAGTACATGTAGCTATACTCAGCATCAGCAAATTCTAAACACAACAAATATTGTTTTATCTATTGCGAAGGAAGACTACAGTTTTCAAATCGAAACGTTCTTTGCAAGTAAAGGTTCCTAATTAACAGTGTTCGCAAGCATTGTAGAAGATAAAAATTATGGTAATGTTCGCCACAAATTCAAAATTCCTTTTATAAGCCAGATCAGACGCCGAAGCAGAAAACAAGTGATCTAAACCCAGTTGAGTAAAGAGTTTAGTTATTTGCAAGAGCATCTCGACATTATTTTGTTTGTTTCAGTAAACGAAAATGATTACCGTTAGGCAATAACTAATGCCAAACACTCGCAAAAACATCGTTTTCAAACAACTGGAAAAAAGGGAATGCTTCTAAATGAATTGTCATAATACCGTTATCTTGTTTCTTCTTTCTTCTTTCAGTTTTACTTTGCCATATTTGCGACTTCCATCTACTGCTTCTAAACTCAGTAATGAAATCCCACTTAATGAACTGGTATACAATATAACGGAACAAGAAACTTATTTGACAATGCCCCCTATACAGACATTGAATGAATTACCTAAGACTACTGAAAACTACAGTTGCATACTGGTTTTTTCACTCCATTGCATGTTGAATTGTCTGTTCAAAGGCGACACAACAATAACTTATTTCCGGTCATTCAGAGTCTCTTAATCATGTTTAACCTTTGTGGCTGCACAACGATGAGAAATATGCCAAAGTTGAAGAAATGATGCTAGGGAAGCAGGTTCGTAGTCTTGAAGGTATACTTGGATTGGTAATCCAAATAGGTGTGTCTTATGATGAGTGGGCACTAACCAACGTACATTGTGTTCCAGTTTAGTCTCATTCTCTGATATGATATCCACGCGGTGTTTGAGGAAGTACTGAATTTCTCTTGTTAGAAAGACAAAAAATATAAAAAGCCAAGAAAAAAATACCTAGTGCTGCCAACCAATAAGTTACTATGACTACTACATATTAAACCTATAATGATAAACTGAAGTTTTCTACATCAAAGTTTTGCTTCGGGGCCTTCTGGAATTTCGAAGTTCAGAACTTTCCAAAAAACCCAAAAGTTTTACGTTCAGGCTTCCCATGAGAGCATTGTTTTTCTGTGCTATTCGGTTCCATGCTTTTAAGGAAAGTTTGGAAGTACCGTTAAACACGCAAAAGTATAAAATTGCAGGCCATCAAGAATTTTTTTGATAGCTTCTTGTGGCAAGCGACCCTTTGGTCAAGCGCTTTTTTGTGTCTTCACTATTCTATAGTTAAAACTATCACCACTTTCTGTTTCATCAACGTCAGAAAGTGGAAGAAAAGGTGCTTTTCTCTGTGGATGAATTTTTATCACTTTTGATGTATAAGCTGAGAATAAAGAATTTGCCATTCATTCTGACCAAAGATGTTGTGTAAATAAGCAAAAAACCGAACGTTTCCGAAGATTCTGCCGATGATGGATAAAAGTTTCACCAGTAACGTAGGCCTTGGACGTAAACTGTACTTCACACCAAATACCATCTTTTTGTTTGTAAAATCAATGAAAAACGAGAAGCAACTTCTCAGACGAGCTCACTTTTGCTCGCGCAATTACCAGCTGTAATTGTTATCATGGTAAGTACCAAAATCTGAACAATTTCCGAGCACTTCCGAGAAGACCCGTTTAAAACAACATTTTGCTCAATTTCACCGTTTTAAAGGAAGGTAGCTCCAGCGCTGCTAACTTAGTTAAAGAAAAACCTTTTTAACAACTGTTTTTGCAAAACCAAGTTGAAGGTCGTCACTTCAACTTAAACTAAGTTTTTCTTGGTATCTTTCGTCACCTCACTCGTATAAGGCTGGTACCAGCATGGGAATGTAGTTTGCAAATTAAAGATTTTCTTTGTTCTAAACGTTACTTACATTTAACGTATAACTACATGCAAATTCCACAAGAAACCCTGCTCAACATCCAATTTACGTGTACCTGGTCTCCTGTCCAAAGTTTCAGTGTTGATCTCACCACTTGCATACCACCCTGCACAAATAACTGCAGAGCGATAATATCTTGATTTCTTAGAGCCATACGGTTCACCATTGTTCAATAGTTCGTTAAATTGCAAGACAGTTCTTATCGTTTCTTGAAGATACAGCCGAGAATACTTAACAAAAATACCATCCAGTTCATCACAAAGATACCTTTTTCGGAAACGTCCAACTGGCATGTGAAGCAAACTACCCTTAAAATTCCAACTCCACAAGTTTTGTCCAACATAACCCATTTGTTGAACAATGGCATTGCGTTCTTGAACACTGTCACGGCAAGCTGTTCTCAGCGAACCTTTCTGTTCCTTTGAAAGCAGATCTTTATACCTTAATTATATTTATTTATTAACAATGTTTAACCAGGCAGGTCCAGTTCAGCAAAAGCTGGTATAAATGGAGGCCTGAATAATACAAAACAACTTACAATACATCACATTACACTACACCACAAGAATTAGAGTATTTAATTATAACAAATATAATAGCAGAAAGTCCAAACAAATTAGTGCGTGGCCAGATAAGTTTTTAACTTAGATTGAAAAGAGGAAAGTGTGCTTTCTTTCCTTATGTAAGCAGGTAAAGTATTCCATAATTTGTCCCGTTACAACGGAAAGATCTGTGGTATTTGGTGGTCCTTGCACGTGGCACTCGAATAAAATCTTTACTCCTAGTGTTATATTTGTTGATATCACTTGAGAATCTGAACTCGTTTAGAAGATAAACGGGTGCAAGGTTTTTTAGACACTTGAAAACTTGGAGACAAACTTGATACTTTCTACGTGACTGCAAAGATAGCCATCCTAGAGTACTGAAGATATCGTCTTGATCAACTCTGCGTTTTTAGGGTGATGCTTCATATACCAAGCGATGTGCCATCGTTCTTTGTTTCATAGTGACAGTACATTGTTGCGTTCTTTGTGACGCAACTCAGGGTTTATTGTCACTTTTTCAATGATACTTGCCGCTCGCCTTTGTGATTTGTCTAAGTAGTCATGATTGGTCTTACAACAATCATCCCAAACTGCAGCACAGTAGTCGAAAAGTAGAAGTATGGAATCATACAAGATCACACAAGCCTCTCGAGGAATACCCTTGCGGCTTTCCTTAGCATGCCAAAGCGCTATGATATTTTGGATGAAATGTAATCAATATGGTCATTCCAGGAGAGGGTTGGGTCAAGTACGACTCCAAGATACTTATACTTAAAGACTCTACTTAGGGTCTTATCACATGCCTTGACACAAAACTCTTCAACTTTGGCGAGCCTCTAATTGGTACCCACAAGCATAATCCTAATTTTGAGGTAGTTCAGAAACAGATAATTACTGTCAAGCCAACTTATAAAACTACTCAGGTCTCTAGACAAACACGATTCGATATCAGTAGCCGAGTTGCTGCTATAGAAAAGCTAAGTGTCATCCGCATACAGTTGAATATCACAGTCCACTACTACTGACTGCAGGTCATTTATATATGATATGAATAGTAATTGTCTTAAAATCGAGTTCTGTGGAACACCAAAAGGTATAGATTGTAGGTCAGAAACAATCCCATTTACGCATACACTCTGATTGCTAATGGTTAGGTAACGTTTAAACCATCAAACAGCAGTTCCTGAAAACCTAATGAGATCAGTTTACTCAGCATAATGTCATGGTCAATGGTGTCGAAGGCCTTGAAAAGGTGTAAAAAGACCATCCCCGCTAATTGGCCTTCGTCCATGTTGTGGAGAAGCCTGTTGGTGACATCGGTGAGGCATGAACCAGTTGAGTGCAAAGGGTGGCAGCCAGACTGGTAGTTGGAGAGGAGATGGTTCTCCTGGAGGTAAGTGTAAACCATTGTGTGGACGGCACGCTCGAGTATGTTTGTGAACACAGGGAGGGTGGAAACGGGTCTATGGTTGGGTGCATCAGTGGCTGAGCCAGCTTTGTGAATAGGTGTAACAATTGCATGCTTCCATTCAGATGGAATACTCCCTTCACAGATGGATCGGTGCATCCAAATTGAAAGAGGCTTAGTTAGAGCATCTGAACCATCTTTGAGAGGTCGAGCTGGGATGTATACTAAACCAGTGCACTTGGATGTTTTGGTCCTTTTTAGTTCCTTACAAACGTAATCATCTTTAAAAACTGATAAGTGAAACGTTCTCTGATCAGGGGATTTCCGCGTAGGGAGAAAGCATACCACACACTGAATGTTTTGCCTAATTTTTGTGATGGCTGTATGAAAAAGTTTTGCAAATCTATTAAGAAAGTTAACTGGCCAAGGCAGTTAAAGAACTTGCTGGTGTTCTAGAAAATGTCTCATAAGCTGGACTTCACTATGTTGTTCGTTCACATGAAAAGGTCCAAGTCGCCCATTGAAACGTTCAATTGTAAAACACCAAAAACCATACACGGGACCAAAGTTGATGGTACACCTTTCAAGATGACAATGCAGGTGTATGTTAATTGATACAATTTTTTTGCCATAAAGTTCTTCAATTGACTGACAGAACTTCAAAAACAGTTGATCTGCAAGTCGACATTCTTGGACGGAAATTCTTCATGAACAGATTGTGGAACCGGCCCTAACACACAATTTCCAGTGCTGCAAGTTTTCCTCTGGTAGAATTCCTTTTAGAGCATAAACAGAAAAACATTGGTTCAGTTCTTAAATTGATCAGCAGGAAAACTTGGATGCAATATTGGTTAAGATTCGACCAGCTCCAGAAGGGGTCTTCATTCTATCAACTCTTTTTTTGCAAACGTTCAAAATCCTTCTTGTCAATCAAATTGCTCTTAAACCAAGTTCTCAGCATTCGTTTTGTGGTTTCAAGTAAGAGGTTGTGCATAGGATCGGTAACAACGAACTTAATGCTGTCAAAATAGGGCAAGCCAGTAAAACAAGAACAGCGAAATCTCAATACTTTTTTGTTCTCGCCGGGTTCTTGCATTTTTGTGCCTGTTGGAGGTACATCTGTTTTGTCTATTAGTTCTTTGGCCCCAGTTTACTCTATCAAATCCATAGTGGTCAGCTTTGTCTCCGAAAAATTTGCAAGTGAAGTTTTTGAAACATTTGTTACAATCTTTTCATGTCAGTCGAGTGTAATGTGTTTAAGGACAAAGTACATGTATTTGAATAATGCAATACCTATCTGTAAGGACATCAAATATCCAATTTGAGCAAGCAAGTTCCCATCCTAAAATAACTCAACTGACTTAGGACTTTTAATTCTGGTTTGTTCCCTAGTTCGTTGTCAAGAACGGAGTTAATAGTGATCTTGGGATGATCTCTTTTTAACTTTTTTTTAAAAGAACTTAAAGGTTTTATCATTTCTTATATTTTGGAAGGTAGGAAATTGTCTAGACTATCCAACAAAACAAAATTGGGTTGGAAGTTGGCTTCGTGATTAAAATATGACAGTAAAATTTAAGTTGACCCAACGTTACATTTGTAATTTGTTTGTATCATTAATATTGTACAAATAACAGGGAATTATCGGATGAAGGAGATTAATATGATGGAGACCAAGACGGATCAGAAACAGAAAAGAAAGAACTAGGCTTTGGCTACTAAAGCGTTCTTTTATTTTTTTTCCTTTTTAACTCCCGAATGTGCCACATGAAACATTGCTTGTTTCCATACGTTTCCCAATAAAAGGTTTGGGGAACATTAATTTCGCTAAGAAAGCTTGGAGTGGAAGATCAATTTTCAATTTCTCAAAACTAGTCATTATATTTTTTCTGATTATGTAAGGAGTAGATATACAGGAGAAACTAAGTAGGACTTACAGGGTTAAGAAACCTTTAACTCTTCTATTTAAAATGTCTTTCATTTCAGTATACAGCAAGTTTGTTTTGCTTTTCTGCGCTTTCTGGGTGCCACATTCTTGCCAGCTAGAGTGTTTATTTCTACTCTAAGGTCTTCCCCCGCCATCACTTGCATTCCATCTTTGGTTTCTTCAAATATTCGGCCAATGTCTATGGCTGTGTCAACCTTCTGCTTTTCTCAAGACGTCTTTGTCGCACAGGTTCGTCAAGCGATTTACAAGCTAAGGCATTGCAACTTAGTTTGTCTGACTCGGCAATGTCCAGTCCCCTAGCCAGCAGTTTTAGATCTGTTACAAATGTGTTGAATGACTCCCCAGGTTGTTGTCGCCTTCGATCAAATTGAACCGCCACCATAATGGGGTTCTTTTTCGCTTCCAGATATCTTTTGAGTTTCCCTGCCACACGGTCCAGAACATCTTTCTCACTGACACTTTGGCGATGCTCTCCACTTCCCCTGTTCACTATCCTCCATTGGAAAGTGAGAGATATTTCTATCCCTTTGTCTCCCACAAAGCTCATGAGGTTACAAGTTTTTTCCTTTTCAGAGCATTTGCTCAAGGGGCCACCGAACGCACACTCGCAGTGCTGATAAAATCTTTTCCACTCTCTGCTTAAGTCTGCGGCCGCCAAGTTCATCACTGGCCAGTTGTATGATGAACCTGTACATCCTTCCGCCATTATGGGGGTAATTTCTCCCGCTTTTATAGCTCAAAAACCCACTGATTTGACACCATTAAAATACACGACACAAACTACGCAATGTTGGACTCACGACGACATGTGCTTTTAATGTCATTAGCTAATATTAACATAAGCTTGCGTGCCTTACTGGTCAGCGGCACAAGTCATGAAAACATGAATATATAACAGTATATTGATTGAACCATCAGGAACGGGATCTATCGTGCTCCTTGAGGGAACGTCGCTGCAGTTGCGCAGTTGTGTCCCGGATGATCGATTGTTGCAGTTGACCAAACTCTGCTCATTTCGATGGCCAGATATTGCCATGATATGGCGGTTTGGAATTTCAGCATTATACCACAAGGTTATGGCAATAACGCTATGGTTTGTATACAGTTTGGAGAGGGCTGCAAACTGGCACAGTTCTTTCATCATATTGTCCAACTTGTTTACCCCGAGCGGCCGGGACTCGAATCACACCACGTCAGTTTCCTCATGAGGCCAAGCATTCACTTCATTATCTATTATCATAAGGTCCACAAAAGAACAAAAGATTATTTCTTTCAATGAGGAATATTAATAAAAACTCCTTATCTGGGAGAAATGATTGAAAGAATGTGATTTCAGCCCCCTTTTAATGCCATTTGAAAGTTTGTTTGTAGTAAATGATCTCCAGTTATTGCCTGTAGAGGTTCAGTACTTCCTTCAGCCCTTGTTTTGATTTCTAGTAAATATGCAGGACCAATTCCATCAGTACTTCCTCCATTCCTGCTGTCAGTGGGATTCGTGAAATAGCCACAAGTGCTCACAGGGTTATGGAAAGGTAAAAAACATACCTTTGGTTTCTGACTAGTGTCATCTTCCCATGGGCCTCAGGTGAGGAATTTCAATTCTTTCAGGTTAGTCTTGAAACTGTACGCAGTGGACTGCTTTTAGAGTAGTTTGTCGAGAAGCTTTGGATGTTGTTTTAGACGACTCATCCGCTTTTCAAGCTCTTCCTTCGATCCTGAAATGCTCAATTTAAGTTGCAAAAGACATTTTTAATGTATTCACTTTTCCAGCTGTGTGGTTCTTTATTAAGGTTTTTTTTTTTTGAAAAAAAGGGATAAAGATTCTGCCCTGCTTTCACGCCAAGTTTCAAGCACACCGCGCTTTATAGCCGCCATTTTGATTCGGGAAAACGTCACTTCCGTCCGGATTATTGATTACTGTTCCCCAGTCCCTCTGGGCTTGAAATCAGGCAATGGGTCTTAACTCACAACTTTTAAAAAATTAACGTTATTTACCTGCTAAAAATTTCATATCTCAAATTATACCTTAAAGTGTCTTAAATTACACCTGACAACGTTGAATCAGCAAGCAACATGACCGTTTGCACTCTCTAAGACATTTAGGCTATT
The DNA here is from genome assembly GCA_027574985.1 of Umimayanthus nakama. Taxonomy (NCBI): domain Eukaryota; kingdom Metazoa; phylum Cnidaria; class Anthozoa; order Zoantharia; family Parazoanthidae; genus Umimayanthus; species Umimayanthus nakama. Next base: position 9,340 of record JAOBRG010355630.1, read on the forward strand.
TCATATTTTGTTACTGCACCGTTAGCGTGTACTGGTCAGCTGCCGGCTAATCCATCTGATGACCCAGTTAAACGGTACAACATGTCCAGCAAACGTCATCAAACATTATTGGACGCAAAGTTTTAGCTCCTTTTTATTAAAAAAGACACACCATATTTGACAGTGTTGGATAATGTTGGATGATGTAGTAAGAAGTTAAACTTCCAGGAAATATTTCATCCAACATCGTCTATTATTTCTTTGCAAACAAAACTTGGGCGTTAATTGTCAAACATGGTTGGCTTTGTTTCATCATTTCTGCATCAACAATGCCCAGCATGTTGCATCCAATAAAAATCCGTTTATTCCATAATGTTGTCATTCGTCAAGCGCACATGCCAAACCTTAATGAATCATTATCACGCTATCAAATGGCAACCCCTATTGCAAATTCTGCATGATGTTAAATAAAGCTTTGTTTAGATCCAAAAGAAAGCGGTTTTTGTGTATAATTGCCATCTATAAAATAGTTATCCAGTGTTTGTGAGTTTTTGCCCATGCTCCCTAGCGGGCTTGGCGAATGCCTTGTGATAACCTTGTTTGAAACAGTTAAATAATACTAATCTATAGTATTCTGAGCATTTGTAACAAGAAGACTGTTCAGTGGAACAAGAACTAATGAACAAGCACATTGTGGTTTAGTTGCTAACAAAATGAAGTAACTATTTTGCCCGCATGAGTCTTCTCCACTGCAGCAAATTTGCAGGAAAATCTTTGCACAGGCAAAAATGATGCAGCTCCTGGACTGTCAAATTCTTTCAGCTTCCAAATTAAATTGGACGGTGATACAACTCTTTTTGTATATCTTCAGTATACCATTGAATGCTTGCAAAGACATGCGGATAGTAATTATCGCCATTCTTGATGTTATGTAGGATGTTGAACCTGACCTGGTCTAATTTTGGCTGTACTGTTGACCTCTTCATCTTTGCCAGCCCTTGAAGCCATAACTCTGGCGGAACGCAGCGAGCAGTGCTCCAGCTTGGAGCCAAACTTCTCACCTGCAAAAGTGACTGATGTGTATCGGCGAGCTGTCAAAATAATTGCATCTACCCCAATGCTCAATGGACAGTTGAGGAAAGACTTCCTGGGGCATAAGGGAAAGGACTTCCTTAACACACCTAGAAGCTTGGCCTTTGCACTCAATATTGATTGGTTTCAACCCTTCACTAGAAGAACAGATGCTTCCGTAGGGATCATCCCCTTGGTCAATCTCGATTTGCCCAGAAATGAACGTTTCAAATGAGGAAAACGTGATTTTAGTTGGAATAACTCCTGACGTGGACAGAAGTTCCCGAGTATAAACCCGTTCCTAGAGCCAATGATGGATGAGTTTGAAATACTGTGGGGTGAAACCCACTCACACAGTAGCCGCAGCAACATTCCCCTACCCGTGCTGCTATATTGTGTACAGCATCTGACATTCCCTCTGCAAGGAAGCTATGCGGATTCAGGAGGCATAATTGCTAACCGAGCCTCTTCAAAGTGCTTTAAGTTTTTTCCGGGGTCTGTTAAAAAATAAGGGACCTCTCTGGTTTTGAAGATAAAATTGGCCATTAAGGAATGATTCGACACACAGGCGCTATGCAAATAAAGTTAAGAATGCAGCTAGCCAGAGTTCTCATAAGCTTGCCACACGTTATGGCTGTTGCTACAGTGTTGTGTTGGAACTGCCATACTTTGATTCAGTAAGGTTTACTGTTATTGACCATATGCACAACCTATTCCTTAGAACTGCTAGGACTGTATTTAAGTTATGGCTAAAGAAGAATATCTGAACTAAAGCTAAGCTGAAATTTGTAGAAGAGGGAATTAAAGAAATGGATGATGGAACTGGCTTTTGGACGATTACCACATGAAATAAGTGCAAACTATGGAGGGTACACCGCATCGGAATGGAAGAACTGTGTAACTATGTATTCAGTTTCAGCAGCTGTATTGCAGGAAACGTGTGACTGTTAACATCCATTGCTTTGCCACTCGTAAAAAACAAAACAAGACAGTAGTAAATAACTAATTTATGTTTTGCCTGGCATAAACAAGAAGAGACCCCCCCCCTCCATATATTGGCTTTATAAGTATGTGCCGTTGGAAAGGACATGACCAGTTTCAAAGCCAGTCACTCTGGAAAAATGAAGTGAAAGGCAAATAAGGACCGTCAACCTTCTGATATAAGAAGGTACTTCAGAAGAGAATTTCCCGAATCGCACCATCAGGTCCCAAATATCTTCAAGCTTCCAACATCTGTTGCGTCTTTTGATGAGATCAGTCAGATTGTAAAGGTTTGTAAAGGTGTTACATGCATAATATCAGGAGGAGAGAATGGGTATGAAGAATCGGTCCTGGAGATTAGTGACATAATCAAGGCTGGCCCCATACAACACAGTTACTCAACATTCATTGATGACAGATACTTTATTCCTGCGTTTCAACATGGTAATGTTGTTCGACATGAATGGACTGAAGGTCCCAAGCATATTTCGTAATGTCTTATAGTAGTTTATTCTCGGAAACAAACTTGAAGACCAGCATCTATTAGTTTGTTTTGTTTTTAGTGCTTTGTAAACTATGTTAACTCTTCTGTTGGGTCATGAATAAATTTTTTTTATAATTATTTGTTAACAATTTTGTCACTAACAAAAATAATTACTTTAGGAACATTCATTTCTGCCTTTCAACTGGCTATATAAATAACTTAAATACTTCAATCTGAAATTATGATCTTTGTTAATAATACATAATAAGTACAAGAAATTAATGCAATACATAAACCATAGATCTAATCAGTGTTATTAAACTAGACAAAACTTCATACATATTTTCTATTTAAAATCTTAGTTGCCCTTTTTTACCTTGGTAGTAATGAGTTAATTTCTTCCCAACACTGAGAAGTGTTTGCCTTTTATCGCCTTAGATGTCCTTCAATACTCTCAAAGATAAGTAATAAATGTATCCAAATAAGAAGGCATCACTTAAGAGTTTGTTTTTTTCCTGCTGCAACTTCTGGTGCAATGTGTGGAAATCGCTCTCTGTACAACCTTCCTTCGGCTTCTGTCATTTGTTTGTGCCGCTTAGACTCTGAAAACATAAGAAATTTTAATAGGGACCGCTCATTACTTAGAGAGACAACATTTGCTTTTGCAAAATGGTTGGGGATCGAGTGGGGAAACTTGGGACTATATATAGCACCCAGCACTAGCATTTTTGTATTTTAAATTTTCACAGTTTCAGTTTCAGTTTATTGTTTTGCCTGTGTTTGACCTTTGACAAATACATTTACAAGGAAAAAATTAGCTACATTTTAATAAGTATAAGGAATTATTAACTGATAAAGCAACTACACTTAGGTACATACATTAAAAGAGAACATAAGGCGAGGAGGTTCATAAAGAAATCATAGGGCTTATTTGGGTTATGACCTCCTCAACTCTTAGAACTGGAAAATACTTGTAGGACGTACAGATATATTTCATAAGTTGTAAATATTTATGTTAGAATAAGCGAAGCAAGCACACTGAAGCAAACAACACAGTGATAGTACAATACATTAGCAAAGCGCAGAGCAGCTTTTTAAAAAAAGAGGAAATAATCAATTTAATAGGAAAGTTTTTAATTTAGACTTAAAAAGAGAAATATTAGCAGCATTGCAAATTTCTGAA
>JAOBRG010355641.1:0-13037 GCA_027574985.1 Umimayanthus nakama
TTTTTATTTTAATTGTTGTATTTGTATATAAATCTGTGACGAACTTGTTAACCCTCCGTATACTTGAGCTACTGTTGGCCACCTTCTGCCTGGTTGGATAACTAAATGCGTAGTAAATGAAGACACTGAATTCGAAACGACATCGACATGTCTGGAGGCGGCTTGGCCAAGCGGTAAGAGTGTTAGACTTGTAACCCGGAGGATCCGAGTTCGAGTCCCACTCTGACCGCTAGCTGGATTAGTTCCACAGAAAATCTGAGTTTCAAATCCTCGGCCACACTTGTAAACAGCCAATTGGTTTGCCTCCGGTCAGTTGGCGGGAATTCTTAACACATTTATGTTTGATTTGTGTGTTAATTTGACTATCTATAGCATGGCACTGAAAAATCCCGGTGGGGAGTTGTCATTATAAGTATATTTGTATGGTATTGTCATCACCATGTAACTAATGGTTTTGTTGCGATGGAAGATACGAGTACTACGCAAAGATCATTGCAGTGCGAGAGCTGTGGGAGTGTTAATTCTAATAACGTGCCTTTAAACAACAATAACCCCGTTTATAGGAAAGCGATAACAAAAAGTACTCAATGTTAACACACTGCATGCAAAGTGGTATCAATCGATGACATAATATAATTTGATTTTCCAGTCATTCCATTATTTTTGAATGGCTACATTAATTGGTGTTTAGGCCGTATGCCGCAGCCACTAGGTTTACAAAACAGTCAAGTTAAACTTATCTAGGTAATATTATACAGCTAAACAAACCAGGGAAAATAAAAAAGGTGACTCTGACAATTAGCGTTAGGTTACATCAAATAGGACAAAATATCTAAGTATTGTACTACTAACTTGTGCTGCAGTTGACCCCAATGTATCCCTGAACACAAGCACACGTGTAACTGTTGATGCCACCTGTACACGTTCCGCCATTTTGACACGGGTCGGGGGTACACTCATCAATGACTGCAATTCAAGAAGATCCACTGCGATATAATGCCATTAATAACATTCGCTTTTGAATTTTACTATAGGTGCTTTAATAACAGTACTTCTAAGTATTCAAAAATACACTTCTTTTAATTGAACTGAATTGAATTGAGGTTGAATATTTTGATTATAAACAAACGTATTCCTTCGAGGTCACTCATACGATCAAAGTAGTAGTGTCTATGTTTTTTCGTTTGTAGCTAGAGTCAGTTGTAAGCAATGTTTAAAACAGTGTATTACTCACTTGTGCTGCAGTTGACTCCATTGAATCCCGGAATACAAGCACACGTGTAGCTGTTGATCCCATCTGTGCAAGTTCCACCGTTTCGACACGGGTTTGGAGAACACTCATCAATGTCTGCGAACAATAATAGGTTTACGTTAAAAGCTTTGCTCCTCTAGAAATGCACCGCTTTGCTGTGAGTGGTTAAGAGTGCAACGCTGCAACCGAATGTTGCAAAGTTAAAGTATCTGCGATATTATTCTGCCCGCTGTTGCAAACTACATTCCACTACACGACCAGTGCCATACCTTTCACGACTACTGCAAACACAAACTGGTGATAAAAGTAGAGACAGCAATCTTATTCCCCGCTCAAACAGTTTTAAATAGCCGGTGAGTCTTAATCTACAACTTCAAGAACTTTAGTTTTTTCTCAGTTGATACACAATAGATAAGAGGAAATTTCTACAAGGACCGGAATTTACTAGGAAAACTAAAGGGACGGTTAGAGATGTAGCAAATTCTTACAGGAAAGGTGAATCAGACAATGAGGATTTGTGTCAAAATGAACAAGGTAACAATCGTTTTACATCAACATGTTTGAAAATTCCGGACACAAAACATGACTTTTAACTTGTGCACACTTGGTGTCATTTTACCCTTGAACGGAAAAAATATCTGAATAAGATTGAGAAGTTCCAGAGGCCGTCATTTGATAACAAACTCGCACTTGCACGTGTAACTACTCCCTCTTCTTCTTAGAAGTGAAGGTGACTAGTCACGAATATTCATCAAACCGTTTTGCACTGCAGAGAACAATCTAGCTAACTTATACAACCTATTACATTCTTTGTTCACTGGCTTGGTAATTGCTAAAATTTTTTTTTCATTTAGTGTCGTTGCCGCAAATGGAGGTGATTGTCTACCACTAGAGATCTCCATTTCGAAGAGTAATTATTATGAGATTAAGTGGCCCTTGGAGCATGTAAGTAACCATTTAAAGTTGAACTTGCGCAACTCTTTTCGTACCACTTCCCCTTCCCCCTTCCACCCTAACCCCTCCCCCCTCCATCCATCTCAACGCCCTCCCCCTGTATGGAACTATATGTACTTACGTTGGCAGGACTCGCCGTAGAAGCCGTTGGGGCACTGACACCTGTACTCGGACGAACAATCCATCAAGCACGTGCCTCCATGTAAACACGGGTTGCTATAGCAACCGTACTGTGGGTAAAAATTATCATGTCAACGGCTTACCAACGAGTTTTCGCATCTGTGAGTGATTTTTAGATTATTGTTAAGTGTAGTTTTAACTGTATTTTTTAATAATTTAGTTTCACACGGTTTGTGTAGTTTTTACGTATACAGGTTTCTGTTGACAAATGTTTCGTGCTAACCTGAAAGGGTGGACTCCAACATTATGCATTTTTGAATTTCAATTAAAGCCAGGCAAAAAAAAACTGAGTCAGTTTTTATAAGATTTTCAGGGGTTTTTTGTGGTAGGATCTTTTATCAGAACATAAGGTAATTTACATGTGGTGTAAATTATCTTTTATCTTCGGAATGAAATGAGAAGTAAGTTTCAACACCAACATGCCAATTGAGGGAGTGCGACTAGAATTGGCCAAGAGATGTTTTAGGAGTTCGAGACATTTTGTTGAAAAGATAACTATAAACTGGTTGGTAGTTTTCTCGCCAGTGGGCAGGTACGCTAACTAATTTTTCTTTTCTTGGTATTAATTTGGAAACCTGCTTTTCAACAAGATCTTAAAATATTTAGCTTTTTGGAGAGCAATTGATGAGTCGGCCAGACTGTTGTTAAAACGAAGAAACTACCAAAACTGACAATCAGCGACAAAAACAAAAATACCATTCGGAACTAATGCTGCTTTCACACACAAACATGTTTAATTAAACTGACTTTTTCAAGTTGCTAGTGTTTATAAGTGACAAGCATAAAAATCTTCAGGACTGACTCCAACTTGGATGGCTTTTTTCAAAAATTGTCTGTTTTAAATTTTGAGCCGAAAGTCTTCCTATGCTTGAAAAGAATTTTTAAACCTGTTTAGTTAAAAAACATTAAAACATGTTTAATCGTTGGTGTGAATGAGGCATCAGAAAAGAATTTAGATATCCCGGCGAGTGATTAACGGTATTTAGTAATAGTAAAGTTCTAGGTATTAAGTTGATTTAAAATTGCTAGTCAAAATGGCAAGTTCTTTCCTGGGTTCTGCCGAAACCCACGAACCTGAAACAGGTCAGCTCGTTTTCTAAAAAGAAAACGGAGAGGAATACAAGTGTAGCATTGTATACCCTTACAGCCTTACTTTGTCACTGACCTTAGAACTCTGTAACATTACTCATTCCAGTTATTTTCCTTTATTTTGAGAAAAACTGTATAAAATCTTAAGAATTGACGAGAGGTTTAATGCAGAATTTTGTTTTGGTATTCCCAACCATTGCGGAACCAGTGATAGTTTTTTTTTGCAAAGTAAATTACGCTCAATAAGAACAATTTTGCAGTATTTGCGGAAAACAATAGTTATGCTCTTTTATGTTTAAAGTTTTATCCTACATATGCACTGATAAATAAAACTTCTCCTTGATGATATTTTTTCTGTCTGCGTTGCTTTCCGTGCTTTTCGAATAACGTTTTCACACAATCGCAGACCAGCACAGGAAACCTTACCTTGCTCGATCTCAGTTGACTGAAAACATAGTTCTTCTTAGGAACTAAATCGTCTTGTTTTACATCAGGACCCAGAACTCCCTTGCTATTGAGCTCGCACTCGCCAACTGAATCCGCGTTGAACTGGTAGTTGATGGATATGCACCACACATAACCGAGGCAGCGATGCGAGCAGGCAACAATCCCAGCTGTTAAGCAGGTGTGGTTTACATGTCCAGCGAGCACGGTGTCATGAATAGTGAAAAGAGCGCCTTCCGAGAATCGTCTCGAGTCACAAAACCCTTCATGTTGGTCGGCAGCACCCAACACCGACAAACATAGCAAAGCAAGATAAAGAAACAGTATCCGCATTTTAGAAAGAACGGCGAACTGGTTATGTTTATCAAACAGTGTGCACCGCGTACACCTCACATATTTGGTCGGTTATCTCCCAAGTGTTTCTGGTGAATATTGAAGAGTTTTCTCATTTTGTGCTCTTTCTTTACAGCTATTGTAGGCAACTTATCTTAACAACAGTAACCATTCTAGTAGGTTCATTTGAACTTGATCATTCAAAACAGCATGAAAAATTAACAAAGAAATAGACCTAAAAATCAACAAAGAACTCTAGTTTTACCCTAAAGGGCTTCAGTCTTTTTACACACTGCGCTTGCCACATATTTTTTTATAAGCGCTCGTTTTCCGAAATAAATTATTGGAAAACTTTTAAAAGTTCACATTTGAAGTGTTTCATTTTTTTCTTCTGTATATTTCAGTACGTCGTTATATTGTGAACAGTCTTGGACTTAAAAGCAGGTATCGATGTCAAATTTCGTTTATGTAGTTACGGATCATAACCTTTACTGACAAAGACTTCTCGTGTTCTCGAGTATACCCAAAATTAAATTTACTTTTCAATTTAAAAAATGATGTAGGTAAATTGACCACCTTAGCGTTCGAAACGTAACTGGTTTTTATTGCAGCCAAGGTGACGAGATGTGCTTCCCATAAATTCGAGGCTGCTATAAAAACAACACACGTTGTTTTTAGAACTATGAAATCAAATTTATAAAACCGATGCAGCTCGTTTCCCAATTTGAGGTTGAAACTAGAAAAATAGGAACGATGATCTACAGCCAGATATCTTGTTTCTATAAAATAAACGTGCAGTCTGCGAAAAAACCTTCGAAACTGAATGCTTGGCGCTTGGCAATGGATCAAACAGTGAACTTTCGCCTGACGTACAAGCCGGACACTGAAACAACAACAATTCATGCCGTAAGTCAGTTATAAGGTAACGAGGGAAACAAGTTCGCCCGAGCAGGAAAACTTACGTCAATCAACAAAACGCCCCGGCGTTTGTTAAATTTTTCCTGTTTCTTTTGCGGCGTTTGTTCGAGGACGGCGTTCAGTTCATTGCAAACGAATGAGACTCAACGTTCCAAAATTCTCGTATTCTGATTTTATTTTTCAGCCGTCAGTTCAGTTGTAATCAAGGAAAACAAACTACTTGGCATGAGTAAATTGGATTGTTGTCGTTTATAGATCGATGTTGCACTTGCATCATGGGTGTTGCGCTTGTTCCTAACCACACTACACTTTGCAATTACCTGTTTCTCTTCACAGCAACTCTTCATCCTCATTTAATGTAGTCAAAATGAACTTGTTTGCCTTGTTCTGCACCTTTTTTTAACTTTGATTTCAAACAACTCTCGCTTTTCCTGCCAAAACTTGTTAGGGAATTGTCAGTTGGGCAGTGGAATGAATTGCAACATTTGGATGGTTAAAATTTATCAAGGACTACAATAGTAAACTTCCGGGCTCGTACATTCTTTGCCCACAGTTCAGCATACTACAAACTTGCTGCACCTTTTTTACAGCTCCAGTTCTTTAGTTTAGGTTCATACACTTCTAGAGACTCTAGTGTCATGCTGTACTTTTCCCCACAAGCCCATTTTTTTTCACAGGTTGAAGCAATTTGTACTGACGCTTGATCTTCTTCTGGAAACCGTGAGCCACGTATAAAAGGTCGAGATTGAGTACAGCTCGGAATTTAATCTCAAGCACACACACGCACGCGTTTTTGTTCCTCTACGTTATTGGTTGAAGCAATTTGTATCGAATTTGTACTATCACTTGATGTACTACTAGTAGTCTACTGCAAACTGAGCCATGTTTAAAAGGTCAAGATTGAGTACAGTTCGGAATTCAAACTCAAGCACACGTACGCACGCGTTCGTTTCCCGCCATTTAGCTGTTCTTCTCCGTTATTGGTTCGCTCAGTTTTAGCCATTGACACCGTGTACACCGTGTACACCCTGACCTACCCAACCATGTCAGTTGTCTCCTACACTCTTTTTTAAATACAACCCTATATAATTTAAAGAACATGATAAGCGTAAATTAAGGAACCTTTATGAATAAAATAAAGGAACCCATAAATAAAGGAACCTTTATTTCCATTTTGAAAATGGAACTGAAAGCTTCTAAAATATCTCAACTGAAAAGTTTAACTTTGGTAAACAGTTGATTCCAGAGTCAGAGCAGTTAATTTAATTTGGTACATATATGAAGCTAAATGCTGGGAATAGCCTTTCACCGTACACCGACACAAACATAATCCCAAAATAATGGAAAAAAGTAAAGAACACCTTGAAGCCGAGAACCTGGAAAATTGAAAAACGTTCAGATTCTTGGATGTGATAGGATAGGATAGGAACAGATAGGAAAGGTTAGGTTTGGCCAGGATAAAAGAAGATAGGATAGGATGAGACAGGATCGGTAACATAGTGTAGGACAGAATGAGATAGAATATGATAGGATATGTAGATAAGGACAGGATTGGATATGATAGGAGAGGATGCGGTAAAAAGGACAGGATATGATAGGCCAAGATTGGATGGAAAAGGAAAGGAAAACATAGGATGATATAGACAGGAAAGGATGGGATGAGGGGGGATGGGGAGGGGAGGATGGAATAGGATAGTTCAGATCTTCTTTGCTTCAAATAGATGCCCGCTCCGCCAATAGCTGAGTCAATTACGCCGTTAAGACGCCGTGCCACAATAGAACTACGGTTCGTTTTCCGGTTTCACGTCCAAACAACTTTAAGAGTCAAAAAGTTTGTATGTTACATCCAACTGGACAAATTAAACTCATCAGGATTTTACTGAAATGCCGGAGTTAAGTCTGACAAATATTTGCCGTTGAGCTTAACGGCTACAATATTTGAAAACGACCTCACATGTACTTGACCGAATACACGTAAAACAACAAAACTACAACAAACCATGCAGCGACAACAAATTTATTAGTTTTAGCGTTATTTTATTTGTCACCGCAAACATGTAATATATTTCTCTGTCTGTTTCTCATATATATTTTTTATACATATCATTCAATATCATTCATCAAAACGCTTTCACTATGTATGTTTCTTTCATTTAAGTTCTCATTCGAAGCTTCGAATGTTCTCATCACGTTACTTCAGTTAAACACAACAAAAACGTGAAGCACGCTATATCATCAATGTCGAATATTCATTTTTGTCTACTTTTTGTTTTTTCTTCAAGGACTTATAACGTACATTCTACATAAAAATACATTTGCTATACTTCTCAGAGTAATAGTATATTTTTTAATTAAAACAAAACAAAATAAACTTTAAAACTCATCAAGTAGCTACGTATACATGTTGCGAGTCTCCATTCTCTCTGTGTTGGTCTATTCTAAAAAAATATTTTCTTAAAGCGTCACTGCCTGTAAAGGATAATAAAGTATTATTCTTCACTTTGGAGAATAGGTCGTTGTTAACTAGTCGCACAAGTGCGTGTTCTCTCATAAGTATAGGGTTCTGTGTTTCACAGTCTCTACCCAACGGTTCTGCGGAAAATAAATTACTTGCCATCAAATAATATTCCGTCGTTAAAACCAAGAAGAAATCCTTTTATTATTGGTGGTCACCACAACAAAACTACCACCTGTAGAGCACTAAAAGTTTTTTCCCTAATTTAGCGTCAATGTTGAGCACAAGTTTATGAGGTTTGTTTCTGCAACTATGATGCAAAAAAATGCCAAGTTAAGTGCATGTTATTGAAAATGTTGGCCGAATACTATGTTGTTGCCTATAACAGTCTGAATTGGTAAATAGTGACTGAACAGTTAAAAATGTTTTCTGAGTCGCTGGTATAAATGCTAGCAGAACTAAAATTTTGTAAACGTAAGATCATATGTACTGACCAACCCGAGCCGGAGACAACATGGTTCAATGAGACGCTTTACTCCCGTTCCGCCGGGTCTTCTAGCGTCACAATCCATTCATCGTCGCTTTTTCCGAGTTTTTGTCGCCTTGCAGCTTTTTTTATTTTCTTCTCGACAGGTGAACTTGGGTCTTTGGCAGTTTGTGCCTCGTTTTCCTTGCTTTGATCTGTTTCTAATTTCTCCTCATGATCTTCGTCACCACGCCCTTCTCCCACATTCCCTTGTGGTTTTGTGACACAAGTGGTTGGATGGTCATCTGACCAGACCTCCTCACCAATCTCCTCTGGTTCGCTGTCGCACTCGTCCTCTTCCGGTTCGGGAATGTATCTATGGATTGTGCGCAGTGCTAGGATGTTGGCTGGGTAATGAACAGACTTTTTACCAGACTATATGGGAAAAACATGAGTTAGAGGCCAGTTTATTAAATGTTAAGTTTTCTTATATGAATTCTTTGTGTTCCGTCAAATTTCAAGTCAGTATCACATTCTCATTTATGTTCCAGCATAATTAGGTTCACCCTTATTGACTATTTTGAAAGGCGCGTTTCCATCTGTTCCTCTGATTTGAGATCATTTTACTTGGAAGTGAACGGAGAAAAAAACGTCCTTTATATTAAAGAATATATAACAAGCTACTAGGTGTAGATGAACTCAGTCAACTTAAACATTGAATGTATTTTACTTTCTTTTTGTAACTTTATCATATTGTGAATGTAAATAAAAGCACTAAAATAAAAACGCGAAAAAATTGAAATGATAATTAGTAAAAATCAGCGAATAAGCGCCCTTGCATGCTTTTCAATTTTGCTGCTGATTAAGGAAGTGCCCAAATTAACGCAACAGACCCCCAAATTAAAAATTATCTATCAAGAGGATCCGGGGATAGGCTTCCTAGGGAAATTTGGATAAACTGTGCTGTGAAGAACGCTGTTTTATGCATCGTTTGGATGTTTCTGTTGTACTTTTCTCAAAACAAAAGAGCTTTTCAGCTTACTTTTTTCTTCACTATTAAAGTTCGGGAGAGGAGGCGGGCGGGCATATTCTCCTGGCCCACTGCCCCACCGGCCCTGATCTCAGGGACCGCGCAGTAACTTTGAAACTTCGGGGGGAGCACATTAGTGACTCGATATCGGGAGGAGGCACAAGACATGTTTTTCCTTACTAACTCATTCAAATTTTGAAACATTTTGGCACATGCCCCCCCCCCCCACCCCCTGGACTCCCCCTGCTCCGCGTTCCCTCACTGGACAGAGTCCAGTATGAAAGGGGTAGGGGTGGGGAAGTAGGGACTGGTCGGCATTTGCCGTTTTGGATCGAGGCGGTCACTAACCAGTACCGTCCATAAAACCTCAGGTATTCGTCCACAAGTATTCCGCAAGAATCTCATTAATCTCCGATTCGAGTTTCTGACTCCGCCAACACATACCTGATAGTTAGCTTGTCTAAACGAGCTTCTCCGACGCCTAGTCTCCCCAGGTAACATGACGTACTCACTACCAGTAGAGGACACAGAGTCCTGGGAAGTAGTGGAGTCCGTGGACTGAGATCTCGTCAGAGGTCCCTGCATGCGACTTGCAGCAGTATCCGAATACGCGCGGGTTCGAAAGAGTTCTATAGAGTCCGTAGGATCCCCGATGTATGTAACCGGGGGCGGGGTATAAGCAACAGCGTCAACTGGATTACAAACACAATCAGAGGAATTCGTCGGTGTCGTTCTCTCGCTACACCCTTCTGTATCGTGTTTACTGTTAGAAGGAGAAGTAGGCACAATAGACCCAAGACCGGTAGAGCTGGAGATCCCCTGATGCCCCAGCTGTAAAGGCCGAACTATGGCCACTGGTGGGGAATGCGAGTTCTTAATGTCGTTTGGTTTACTGTTAAATCCATTGATGTCAACCAAATTTTTTCCCATGAAACTGTCAAAAGTTGTTCGGCTTGAATGCACGCTTGTGTTACTAAATGGCTCACTTAATTCGTCCGGCCGGTCATTTGTTTCTATTAAATTGTCAGCTATCTTATTATAGTTATTTAAAACACTGGTTCCTTCAACTGGAACAAGCGGACTAATGCCTTTTGTAGGCGTGACATCAGCTTGTATCACGTTCTCGCCAGAGTTCCAAGACACGGTCGTTAGGTTGAGTAAACTTGCAGTGACGTCGCTCATAGATGGTCGTGCATGGGGTTCCAACCAACACTGCTTCATGACGTCATATCTGAAATTGATAAAAGTTACACTTGCAGTAAACAAAGCGCGCTCAATCTGCTCGTACAACTATGAAACTGTAATTTACCAATAAGACTGCGCTCATGGATAAAAATGATTGATCTGAACGAATGAGAAAGAAAACACTTTCATAGAGATATAATTTCATTGGCAATCTTTTTGGTGCTGCTCTTTAGCAAAAGAAAACAAACATAGTTTTGCTCACAGAAGTTGGGTCGTCTTCCCTGGTTGTTTCGGCTCTGGCAGTTGATACAACCTGTCCACCACGACACTCTGCAACACTTCTTCGTTGGTTAGTTCTTCATACGGCTGGCGACCAAATTCCACTAGTTCCCAAAGCGTCGCGCCGAACGACCTAAAACAACAATTGGCGACACACATTTCATCATCTCAAGTTCATATCTTTGATAATCATCGTCGTCATCATCATCAACAACATCATCATCATCATCATCATCATATTAATAATAATAATAATAATAACAATAATAACGATGATGATATTGTAGTTGAGGTTCAGTTAGTCCACGCCAAAGACCCCATCCCCAAGACACGAGTGACGGGCCCAGTGTACCACATTCCATGTTCATCTTGTGAGGCAAACCGAGAGATCTCTAAAGGTGAGATTTGACGAACACCGACGACCAAGCTTAAGTACCTCACAAGTTTCCAGGCACATTCATGCTGATTGCCTGGGGCATACAGTCCATATCGAGGAGGCGAAGATATCAACAGTGGAGCCGAAATGGTTTGAGAGAGGCGTTAAAGGGGCTATCCACATACGAGCACTTCGCCCATCACTGAACCACGATGGGGGAAGGTATAATTTGCCGCCCGTTTACAACAATATGATAACGAGGCACGTCAACACATAGGTCCCTGGTCACCGAACAGCACCACAGTCCGGATGAACAAGGTTACAGGGGTGATTGAAAGCTTCCCAAACATTTGTAAAAACATTCTGGAAAAGTTTAAACGTTTTGATAATATAATGATGATGATAATAAAAACAATAATAATAAGTTGGTGGAGCGTGTAAAGAAACCTCTGAGAAGCCAATAACTAGCTTAGGTACTGATTGACATTGTCCGTCAAGAGACGCACGCGTGGAACAAGAAAACCCTCGGGCACTGTTAAGTCTTGACAACTGACAAATTTGTACCGAAAAATTTGGGGAACGAGAGGATTACAATTTCTTCACAATATGAGTTAAAAGAAATCTTCTTTGCAAAAGAAACAAGCTGCATCAAGAACACTTCTTACCATACGTTTCCTTTCTCCGAAGGGGACTTGGTAGTGACGCCTTGGTTAGGACTCACGGCCACATCCTCTGGCGCAAGCCACCGCAGTGGGATTGGGAGTTCGCTTAGGCTTGGTGGCGAGTAGTAATCGTTCTGCAAGGGGATTAGATTGTTCGAAAAATCAACAAGTGTCCTCTTTTCAGATGCTGCACAAATAAATCTGTTTCCCTGTTTTTTTTCTTGTCACTTCCTAACCAATACCTGTTCCTTCAACCTCTCTTGAACTTATTTCAGTAACAAGCCTATCTGGAAGACAACTGCACACTGAAGTGAATTAAGTCGGCAATACTTACTCCGTATTTCGATCTTGAAATGCCATAATCTCCGACCTTTACTGACATGTCCGAGGCCACAATGCAGTTCCGAGCAGCAAAGTCCCTGCAAAGCAAATCCGGAGTTTGGAACATGAGCGCTAATATTTTACTCCTTCTCTCAGCATAAAAGCTATAGAGTCGTTGTTAGTAACATCACTGGCGGCTACTATTTTTTAGAAGCGTTTATCGTTAAAGACAAGCAAATCTGACCTGTGGAAGAACTTATGGGAGTGAAGACAGTCGAGTCCAGATGCCATATCAACAGACATGCGCACTAGCATTCCCCCTTCTTCATATCTTCCCAAGCTATTCCGATGGGACAGCAGGAACTGTTTGAGGTCTCCCTGTGGAGGAAACACGGAGTACGTTGGCATTTTGGGTCTCTCATTTACTTGCCCCATTTACTGCTGATATGCAGCAAAGAGCAGCCACTGCTTTATCGAAACGCTAAAAAGGTATTGACGGAATGTTAACGGAGGAACAATGCTACGTCAGTATATGGATTAACGTTTGGGAGGAGGGGGTTAAGGGGTAGCCAAACAGGTCAGTCCGTAAACCCCTTCACCCCAAATTGCACTACCAACACATCTCTCATTACCGACGGACTTAATAGGTTGGGTATCAGAGTTTTAGATGAAACAAAAATAACATTTTTCCAAACTTAGCAACATATGTAGGTCTTTTAAGCAGAATGTTATCATGTGATGTCAATCACCCACGCGTAGTATATGTGCTACATAATAAATCTACTGGTAATTCTTGAACCTAATTGAATTGAAAATCAACAAGCAAGCAATTTTTTTATTATTGTTATTACTATCAGTAATATTATTATTATCATTATTACTATTATTATTATTATTATTATTAGTAGTAGTAGTAGTAGTAGCAGTAGTAGTAGTAGTAGCAGTAGTAGTAGCAGCAGTAGTAGTAGTAGTAGTAGTAGTAGCAGTAGTAGTAGTAGTAGTAGTAGTACTTAGTAGTAAGTAGTAGTAGTAGTAGTAGTAATAGTAGTAGTAGTAGTAGTATTAGTAGCAGTAGTAGTAGTAGTAGTAGTAG
>JAOBRG010355663.1:1822-13036 GCA_027574985.1 Umimayanthus nakama
TGATGATGATGATGATGATGATGATGTTATTTTTATTGTTATTTCCCGTACAACTTGCTGAACCATCCAAAATATATGTTACACTTGGTCTAGCAGCCCGGTCGACAACGTATATATACGGAACCATTTCCCATTACAGAGTTTTGAACGCCTGAGAGAAAGTCTACGAACACTTTTAAAAATCATCTCAAGACACATCTTTTTAAATTAACATGCTGAATTTGATTGACCAACATTTTAAATAAGTCTCTTAAGTTTTTTAAAACTGGATATCTCTAATGGATTTTAGTTTTTCACAGTTATATTATAATTTCTTAGTTTTTTCTACGTAAAGCGCATTATTTTGATCATCTAAGTTGAAAGAAGTGCAACAAAAGTAAACAATTTTTTTACTATTATTATTATTAATTATCATTATCATTTATTATTATTTTTATTGTTGTTATTAATATTGTTATTATCACCATTATCATTAAGCACAACGTAGAGTTCCCTCACCCCCTCAGTCCTTGGCGACCATCAGCAACCTGTTTTCGAGAACCAACGGTTCATAATCAACAAACGTGATACACCCAGATATACCTACTATATACTAGTTACCTATGACCTATATATGTCTTGTTACGCAGATACTGTAGTGAGCACCTATTACCCCAAATAAGTTACACGAAACTAATAGCTACTGAACAGAAAAGGTCGAGCTTTAAATGGCAATTGAAAAAATCGTATTTATTTATTTACCTATAAACATTTGTTGTTTTGTTCTTGTTCCTCATTTACCGAACAGTTCAACTCAGTTACCATCAATTCTGGCTAACTGTACTCAGTCGTGACAAAACTGTTGGAACATATTGCGTCCCCGCTCCCCAGTTCAGTGTTGAAGTTAACGCGAGCGAGGCCAACGTTAAAAACACCTCAATATTGAACAATAGGTTATGGTTTAGCCGCCATGTCAGTTTGATAACAGCAATTTAGATATTCTATTACATGTACAGGTTGAAATGCAGCCGTTCATATGTGAGTTTGATAACAGTGATTTAGATATTCTATTAAATGTACAGGTTGAAGTTTAGCCGTTTATATGTCAGTTAGATAACAGGGATTTTGTGCACTATTGACGTACACGCTTTTTTATAAAAACCAGTAAATTTTGGCCGCGCGTCGTTGATCTTTATTTGTTATTGTTTCCATAATGTTAATTATACACTTCGGCACGGTCTTATTGACTTAAAACGCATGCAGCAGAGTTTTGATTTTCTTCTCTGCTCACTCAGAGTTTTGATTTGCTTCTCTGCTCGGAAAAATCTGCAACTACATTTTTACATGGTCCACATGTGATAATGTGATGTTATGTGTTTTCTTAATAAACTTTCAGTTACATTTTTATCTGAAACCGAGCCTCAGTTGTTCTTAGCTCGTTCCTAACTTTTGGGCAAATTTGAGCCTCAATGTTCTTATAAAATTGTTCTTAAAAAATGTGTAGTCGGTAAATCTGTAGGTGAATGTAGATACAGCGGGTTGGTTTTTAGCCGCTTTGTCAATCCGATAACAAGGATTTTTATACAATTTTACCTGCAGGGTGAGATCTAGCCATTACAAGTACGTCAAATAAATCACAGCCGTAACAACGATTCAACACTTTACAACATAAAAGTTGAGATTTTGCCGCTATGTCGTACTAAGGCCACGTCCACACGTGCCAACAGAGACATGAGAGATCGCTGCTCGCACGAACATCCGGGTATTTTTGAAAACGGTCATCCGGGTATTTTTGAAAACGGACCTTTTTGCTTCGGATACAGCTTCCGTCCACACGTTAAGGGTGCTTTTAGTAACCGAAACCGGATCTTTTTGAAAAAGGTCTCGAGACTGTCGATTTTTTTTAACCGGGTATTTTTGGAGCCGTGTGGACAGAGGAAAATGAAGTTTTTCGAAAACGTTGACGTCAGATATCGTGGACAGGAATTGAAAACGCTACGTGTGAACGCGGATTTTTTTCGAAAGCGGAGAAAAAACCCTTCGTTTTCCGAAAAATCCGGATACGTGTGGACAGGAAAAAATATTAAAGTATTCATACAGGTTGACATTTAGTCGCTATGTCAATTTGAGAACAGAGATTTTGATACTCTGTTAGGGCATCACAGGTTGTAATTTACTGTAGCCGCCATAATTATCTTTCAATAACAGTTTATAACTATACCGAACAGCCGGAAAACAGGCTGAACGTTGTTGCCACATACGTAGAGACCTCGATATGTCACAATAAAACCCGTTATCAAAATAAT
Source organism: Umimayanthus nakama (assembly GCA_027574985.1). NCBI lineage: Eukaryota > Metazoa > Cnidaria > Anthozoa > Zoantharia > Parazoanthidae > Umimayanthus > Umimayanthus nakama. The sequence goes on from JAOBRG010355663.1 coordinate 4,108, forward strand.
GCTCCGTGATCACGTGGTACTCAGACGATCACGGTGGTCAAGTACTGGCCAATACATCATCCACATGTACAGTACGTTTTAGCTGATCAGTCAAACTGCATTAGGTGTTCTCTTTTCATTCAATCATCCTGAATACAGGTAGACCCTACAACATGATCTTGAGTAAAGTTAACTTGTGCATGCATGCAGCCACGATCAATCGTTGGTTCAAAGCTTTAGAGCGATACATTGTAAACTTAAGTAAAGATGAAAGCAAAGCCTACCACTCCAAGAAATGTCCCGTTAAGCGTAAACTTTACAACCTGATCCCTCAGAAAGCTTGCCACATAGAGAGTGTTGTTTGGTCCCAGAGTCATTCCTTCAGGGCAGTCCAGGGAACTTTCATTTCCAAATGCTTGGACGAACCTGCAAGGTCACACAGCCATATATGCACTTAGAATACCATTTACATTTCGCTCGCTCTAAGTAAAACTCACTCAGGGTTCATACAGATACTGGGAAATAGAATTCAATGACTTTCCCATGACTTTTTCATGACCAATTTAAATTTTCCATGACTCAGAAATGCCGAACACCAAGCCTTTTTGGGACATATTTTTGCTTGGTAACTAGGGCAATTTTTTCAGTTTTCAAATAGCACGAAATCTTTGGACCAAAAAAAGAAATTCCATGACTTTTCCATGACCTCGGCCATTTTCCCTAAAATACATGACTTTTCCAGGCGTGGAAAATGAGTTTTCAAATTCCATGACTTTTCATGACCGTACGAGCCAGTCACTTTCCAGTTCGTAAATTACTGGATCTATAAGTATACAATGTCGGTTCTAAGTCCTTGGCTTTTATTTACTTACAGTTTTGGCAAAACCAATACATACTAATCATTATCATGGCTCGGAAACATAACTATGGTAATGTCAGTCACGTGGTAATCACCCCCAAGTTTAAAGTGAGGGTCACTGCTCTTTCCAAATATGTCTGTCCAAAGGTGCCCAGTTAGCTCTGATCAAGGGTGACAATTTCTACTTGCGATTCAGTTTACTTCATCAAAGCTTGATTTGGGTTGTCATAAATTTCTGGTTTACGCAATTGGGTTTTCCTTGGAGTGTAATTGATTTTGATTAATATTTTAGAAAACCAGGTGTGTTTGTAGATAATGAAATCTTAGTTGATAGTTTTGTTTAGCCATTAAAACTTAACCTACTTTTGAGCAACCAGGACATAATGGGCTTTTTGAATGGATTGGGAGCGATGGGATGGAGGGGAGCTTCCAGTGTATTTATTTTCTTGTATTTATTGCGAATATTTTTGAAATGATATTTTAGCCTGACAAAGTTTTGCTATTCTTTATTTGCGAAGTATGTAACATTTCCTCAGCTCTTCTTACTGAAACTCACTTTCCAGTCTGTAGATTATACTTGTGAATTTGATCAGTAGTGAAGCTTGCAACATACAGAAATTCTCCATCTGCAACACAAGAAAACCAAATCATGGTCACCATACAGTCATGTACCATTTAACTTTCTACAGATTTAGTTATTGTCACCTTTCACACTTCCTATGAACTATCCAGTCAATAACTACACTCCATGTGCATAGTGTATTTTCCCATTCCTCTCTCTAGAGACAAGCATTAATGTTACCAGTAAACATTCCCCATTGAACTTCCAGTCCATAACTACATTCCATGGAGTATATTGTCCCAATTCCTCTCTACAGAGACAACAATTAATGTCACCTGTCATCATGGATCCCCCATGGACAGTCCAGTCCATAGCTACATTCCATGGAGTATATTATTGCCATCTCTCTCTCTAGACACAAGCATTAACGTCACCTGTCATCAGCCCCCCCCCCCCATGGACAATCCAGTCCATAGCTACATTCCATACAGTATATAATGTTCCAATCGCTCTCTCTAAAGACAAACATTAATGTCACCTGTCACCATTCCCCATGGGCCATCCAGTCCATGTCCCTGTGCAAATGTTACTGCTGCACTTCCAGCATGACGAGTGTCCTCTACACGCAACACCTGAAACAAAATACATCTTAAATTTTATCTGTATAGTTATATATGTAAATAAGGTAATAGATGCTAATATATACCAGGATTTTTCAATGTTCTAACATTCCTCACACCCCATATTCCCAGTTGGATCTAAAATAATTAAGTGCAAAATCAGTGAGTAAAAACTACCAATACAAAATGATATAGCAACTTAAGAGTTTTATTGCAACATATGAATGGTGAAAAGTGATAAGCACAGTAGGGATTTAATGAGTTGCCACGCAATCAGAGTGCGTGAAAGTGCTAGTCACTGTTTCGACATAAAATACATGTTAGTTATTCAAAAAAGAGCAAACACTTTATTCATAGACTCAAAAAAAGCTATTCTTATTTGTCTTTTAAAGAAACCTTAAACAGCATTTTAAACATTAATTTTTTTAAAAATATAAATGTACGTATATATTGTAAAACATCAATCTCAAACTGAATGAAGGCAGCATGGCCGAGCAGTTTAGAACCCTGACTTGCAACCCATGCAGTGCTTTTGAATTCAAGTCATCTGCTCACCAGCACTGGTGTAAATTCTGTAGCCTTCTTGTCAACCCACAGACCCTAAAAGACCCAATTGCCAGGCAGGTCTGCCTGGCATTTAAATGTTTAAATCCACTGATCACCGTGACTGAGTAAAAACCTGCATTTTTGTTTTTTCTAATGACATTAAAGTGGTTAAATTTTGTGGTTTCATCATTCTGTTTTGTAAATTTATAATAAATATATTTTTATTATTCATAACAGTATGTGAAACAAGTAAGTTGAAAGTCCTTTGAGGAACTTTCCAATTAGTTTCAAAACTATCTCATACCTAACTAGAGTGTAAATTATTCACAGTAAAGCAAAACACTGGTCCAAGCAGAGACTTCACTTGGTCACCTCTGGCTGCCTAGCCTGTGTTTGTGTTCATAACGCAAAAGTATACTCACACCACTAGCTCACCTGATCATGAAGAAAGCTGGAGAAGTGAAAAGAACAGTCACATGGATGAAGTCATGCAAAAAAAGTAAAGCCATATTAGAATGTTCGAAAACATGATTGTACTTACAAACAAATTTAAACCTTTTATTTTGTTGTTATAGAATTTTAGGGTACTACACAATCATACTTTTAATTCTAGGAAAAACGAAAATATCTCGTGAACATCTTGGAAAAGTTTTAAAAACAAAAATGTAGTTTTAATTGTGCTATTTTACTGTGATGTCAAAGTTTGTTTACGCCTGTCAGACTTTCAGCATAGTTTAATTTACAAATTACACCTAGCTGCAGTTTTGGAACTTCAATTCATAAAAAAAGGAATAATGTACAGTTTAGTAGCTTCAGCCTGTTCTTTTTGCAAATACCCTCCCTCCTCCAACATTGCCCAAAAGGCTTGAACATCTGGTGGTTAATTAGATGGTAACTTGGTACACATATACATGTAGTTTCATATAACTCAAATTACCTTTTCTCTTGTTACTGTATCTGCAGTCTGTTATGACACTTTGCATGGACTTGGTTGTTCAAAAGTTGTTTAGTGCTAATCCAGGGTTAAATTTACTTTTAACCCAATGTCTGGTTTACCTCCTTAAAGATTGACTTTGTCATTTTGAGTTTACATAACTGGGTTTCCTTGGTGTACCGCTGAATCAGTAATATTTAGAAAGGCCAGACTTCCTAGGGGCCGCACTCAATAATATACTGATGGGGAGAGGGGGGGTGGGGGTCTAAGTGATATTTTTGGATTTGAAATTTTGGCCAAAAGGGATTTTTTGGGTCTATTAAAGATAGAGATTTTGGGGTCACGAAAAAAAAGCACAGGGATTTTTATTGGCATTTTAATTTTCATTAGCTCAAATCAAAAAGTGCAATTTACTGCTAACATGGGATATTTTGGGTATGTTAAACAAAGAAGGTGCATTTTCAGGTAGGCGAGTTCTCATATTGGGATTTTTTTGGGTATAAGATACGAACCTTTGTAGTTGCACCCCCCACCAACACTATTAAAATATCTGAGCTGGACCACTGATAAAATAATATAAATTAACTTAAAATTTTGCCTAACACAGGGTTAAATTTAAGTCATTTTCAAACAACCAGGGCCCTGGACATCACCTTACCTGTTTTTTAGTTTGGAATTCCAACACCAATTCTGCCAGGCTCTTTGAAACTCATATTTTATGCATGTTTTCAATTAGGATTAGGGGTCTTGTATTAACCCAATCAAATCAGGTTGTAATTTTATCCGCTCTTTTTAATTGAACATTACTGACAGTAACTACAATCTGAGCATCACATGACTGTACATGTTTTGTGGAAATAAAAGCCACTGAGTGTTGAAACCTGGTTGGTGTTAAAATGACTAGTAATTAATAACTAAAGATGCCACTATTCTACTTTTTAACTGCAACATCAGTTCTATTTAGTACCTACTTTAAGTATTATAGCTCTGGACAAACCTGGATATAAAAAGTGAATGTTGGGAGGTGGCTAGGATATATGAAGGTTTAGGAACTCTATCCAACTCCTTGATGATCTGTGTTGTTTTACCCTCCCTGAAAAACTCCAAAACAAATTACTAATTAAATTGACAAAATAAATTAATGCTACATCTAGAGTTATTAACTAGTGTTTAGAATTTACATGTATTCATGAACATGTACTTTCAGAATCTAGTTCTATCTTCCATTTCTGATTACATTCTGCATTTTTTGTTCACACTTGGCTACCATGAAAGATGGAACTGATATGGAAAGGGAGAAAAAATAGTAAATGTTCCTTCTATTTTTGCTTTTTCATTCACCTGCTGACGCCTTGGTTCACCTTCTGAGAGCAGAAAGCTCACTGTCACAGAAATTGGGGGAAAAGTTCAATGACTTTTCCATGACTTTTTATGAGTAGTTTAAACTTAATGCATGTACATGTACCATGACTAAGAAATGCTGCAAACCCAACCTTTTGGGGGCATTATTTTTTGCATGATAACAAAAGGAGAATGCTTCTAGTTTTAAAACATCACAAAACGTTTGGACCAAAAAATGAAATTCCATGACTTTTCCATGATCTCTGCCATTTTTCATAAAATCCAAGACTTCTCAGGCCTGGAAAATTCATTGTCAAATTCCATGAATTCTTTTGACTTTCCATGACCGCATGAACCCTATTTTACCTTCACCAGTACTTCTGACCCTTCTTTGAGTTCCCTGTGCATTGCTAAGAGTGAACCAGGCTGTACAGTTTCTAGGTTTAAATACATTATATTTAGTCTAAAGGGTCACCAAGTGACTAAGAAGAACTATTAGCAACAAATGGCTGATGCCCCCCTCTCCCTTTGTTTTTTGAGTTTTGAAACATTTGGCCTCATTTAAAAGAGTTAAAATTGTAGTTTTAGCAGAAAAGACACATAAATTGGGAGAAATGTCCTTTAACAGGCCATCAAAAACCATAAAAACATTAATTTTGTTTAGTATGTCATTTTTCCAAATTCCTACATGAAGTCAAAGATCTGTCACTAAGCAATCCATTTAGGACCCTTTCTTTGGTGGCAAGTGATATTTATAATGCAAAACAGGTAAACCAAAAACATAAAGCACATGTTTCAACGATGTTTCACTAGGTTGCAAGTGTATTCCTTTATAATGTAATGTAAAACTCAAATAATTTATAGGCTTTTAATTTTTTTAGTACTAAAATTTACATGATTAGAATTCATAAAATATTTCGTGTGACAGATTAGAACTTAAAGCCAAGTCTGTATACAAGTCATGTAAATCAAGTATACAAAAACACCATTGAGTATATATACGGTTTATTATATGGCTGACTAATTTTGCATGGTGTTATTGGTCAATTTCAGGTCTGTAAGTTGCCGTATGGACCGCAAGCTCTTGATCACCTTTTCAAAACTGGAATAATAAACCAAGCCATATAATAAACATCTTTTAAGCCTTGTTTGCTTGGTCCATAGGACAAGTTATAGATCCTCATTTTTTCCTTCTATGTTTTCATGGCCTGCGCAAATTGCTCTTGGGCCATAAAAGGAAGGAAAAAACTTGGTCCATAACTTGCTGTATACAGTGTAGACCTCGCACTCAGCTAATAAGTGGTAGATAATAGACTTAATTACAATTATAGTTGGTCCCAAAACGTCACCTACATGTATAAAATAATAAACATCGACAGTTTTTCAGTTCTCACCAACTTACCAAAGTTGCTGTGCAATTTGAAATGAAGGACTTATAAACGTGTCAGGCAAAGGTAGCTGTACATGTTGGAGGCCTCCTGGCACACTGTAAAATTTAATCAAACAAAGCACATCTCAACCAAAACTAATTATGATGCCTGCATGTAAACTGAGATGAAAAGAAAATAGGTGTTTTCAGTCCCCCCACCCCCACTTTGAGTCACTAGTCAGCCCCCCACTTTCAAAGCAGCTCTGCGGTCACTGATTACACAAACCTGGTAAAAGGGGTAAAACTATTTCAGTTTTGATTACGGTATCTTGTTTAAATATTTACTGTGACCTGTGTTAAACTACATGCGAAAGAAGACCGGGAGAATGTTTTCCTCCACAATTAACAATCAACTCCGGACTGAAGCATAGCCAAAAAGTTTGGGTTATTGTTATTTTTCCCCTTTGTATCTATTCGACAGAACGTACCTCGAAAGCAGAATCAGAAAGCACTGGACAACGGAATATTTGAGTAAACCGGGCAATCTCACTTCGTCCGCCATTTTGAATGAAGATGAAAAAAAGAGAACTGGGTTCGAGATTAGTTAGAAACCATGTTCCGATTGGTTAAAAGCTGTGCATGTGGCTTTTATTTGGCTTTCAGTAAAAGAAAAAAAAGAAAAAGTTCTCTCAGCAGTGCAGGCCTTTGTGTTTCTTTAGCAGATTGCTTTGTAGTGTTCAATCCGTTGCGCCTCAAATGAATTAAAAACAGTAGAAGCAGAATTTCCGATGATCAATCCGTTGTGCTTCGAATGAGCTAAAAACATTAAAAACAGAACTTTCCAATAAAACCCTAAATAATCATTTTTAACGGGAACGCTAGGGCTAGGACATTGCACTACAGACACAAATGAATGAACTGTTATTTTTTCTTTCCTCCTTTTTTAGCTGAGCATCTGAATAGAGAACGAGGCACGAAGCAGTACTAAACATGCTCAGTTTAAAATGACATACATATTGAAACGCATAAATTGTCATCCGCTAACAATTTAATTTTGACCAGCAACGTGAGTTCATGGTTATGTACGTTCATTGTTACTATATATAGCTTTAGAATCAATTTATACCAATTGCACGCTATTCCATTCTTGGTTTGCACTCAATCTCCAGGGATTTAAACGACAAAGTGTAAGGCGGCTTTGCTGGTGTCAGAGCTGTCAACTTTGTCGTTTTCCAAAGAGTGAGTTTGTGTTGAGCGAGCGCCAAAGGCGCGAGCTTCATCCGAGCTGGAGGGGGTCTGGGGGAAGGCTCCTCCGGAAAATTCTGATTTTCGCGCATCTCGAATTGCCGGAAAATAACTAATTTATTAAAACCAGGCAAATTTTCTCCTTCTATGGAGCTAGCGAAGGAAGCTTAAGGAATATTACGATTATAAGCACTTCTGACGGCCAAAACTGTAGAGTAACCTTCCAGAAGAGTGTTATGCATGAGAAATACTCGTGTGTGCGTGAGAGCGTGAGATTACTTCGAAATGCGTGAGACTCACGCTCAATGCGTGAGACTTGAGAGCTCTGTGGTGTACACAACAAAATAATGTAATTACAACTCTATTGTTGTTGTACACCAACAAGGCAGCTATGACGTCACATGCAAACCAAGAATTTGCTAATAGTAATAAACTTAGTACCTATCACTTTGCAAAAACACATAAATACATAAAGATTTAAGTTTGCGATCGATCATGACTACTCTATACAGAAAGCCTAAAACAGTAACAATAAAGCAACTATATCAAAATGTTATTACAAAATACGAGATCATCGCCAGTCACTAACGTTTTAATCGATAGACTGTACTGCTCTGTGCTGCACGAGCCAGTCAGCGATTTGTTGATCATCAAAGAAGGTTTAAGTTTATAATGAGGACTTGCGCGATATTTACTTGTTTTTTGTTTTCTGTGTATGATTAAGAACAAGTTATCAATATTTACCAGGAAGTTTGCATTTAGAAACGTCATAACGCCAAACCCCCGACCTCCAAACGTGACAATGATGTTTCTCGTGGTGGAAATCAATATGTGACGCTCTCGTCCCTTAGCTGACTCTTTTGATCGATAGGACCACATTATACATCATTAAAACGCTTAAAGTTTGACTCTGAAGAACCTTAACTTTTCGTTTAGACATTAAGTTTTTTCAAGCATCGGAAACAATCAAACAACGCAACCGCAGCACCTGTTACTGAGCTGGCAAAAGCATTATAATTAGGTAGTCAGAACTTAGCATATAACAATTACCTTGCGGGTACGAGACAGAAAACGGTCACACCAATATGAAACACTTGTGGGGAAGTTAAAATATGTGGACAAACTGACTGTGAGGTAATCTGAATAAAATTAACTAATTATTCAGTAGTTGTTCATATCTTGTACCAAAAAAAGTCACAACTTCAGAATTTGTCTACCCAAAGAAATTACCACCAGTTTTATAGCGTACCCGTAAAATTCCCCTAGTCCTTTTTTCGCAACCCCAAAAAGTCCCTGTGTTTTTTTCGCGACAAAAAATATTCATTTTTATATTCATATTGCGCATTTCCTATGGTAGATGCTCAAATGCGCATTACAGTCAAGTTAAAACTAAGACTAGTGGCAGAGTATGCCTGCCCAGTTTTTCACAATGCGCTCCCGTCATACCTGTCAGCAGAACTGGAGAAACTTCAGA
>JAOBRG010355674.1:0-13035 GCA_027574985.1 Umimayanthus nakama
ATTGAAGTTATGAGCCGTGGGCACTTTGTCCCCCCCCCCACCCTCCCCATGACAGAATAACCTCCAAAAGCCCATGTAAGATAGGGTTGAAATACCCTTAGGCTTTCCGCCATTACAACACCAGTGCAATACCAATATATTTATTTGACTCTGTTTTTGTACCATTTTTCCATTCTTTGCTACCGTGAAATTTTGTTCAAATCCAGAAACAAGTACGTGTCACCCAGGAAGGAAGCTAAGGTTAAGTATTCTAACTTTCTCCCCCTCTCCCCCCTCACCCCCCCCCCCCGCCACACACACACACATCCATCCCTGGGTTAATGTAAGTCAGGGCAAATAAAAATCTAGGCGAGTTTCATAATGCATCGGCTTTCAACTAATATTGTAAAATGTGTGAGCCCAGGTGCAAAATAAGATAATACCCTCGCATTATTTAACTAGCTTAATTTAATTTCGAAAGAAAACACAAAAAAGATATTGATAAAAATCCTGAGAAAAAACTGTAGTAAATCAAATAGGTTCAAAAAAGTTTTGTAGTTTTACAAAAGATAAAGCAATGAAAGTAAACATTTTTTCCTGCATACCTTTTATGCGATTTCCTACCTGAGTCAGAGTGTTTTCGAAACTGATATGAGACCAGTTGGAAAAGAATTTTTAATTATTTTCTTCATAAAGCATTAACCATATGAAGGTGTGATGCACACAACAGAACGTTACAAATGAGTGTGCCCTTTAAATAAACTCAAATTACGCTATACCTAAATACGTTAGTTTATGAAAATAAGTACATAGAATTGAGTTTGGAACAACTTTGAATTTAAGATGTTTAGCTGACCACCCCCCCCCAAAAAAAATCTAGAAAACAAAGGGGGATTTGCATTGAAAAATGAGGTACATGGAAACCGTTCTCACGGTTTTTTTTATCATTATGCATCCCAGGGTAGCCATCGAGCATGCTAGAATTGAACTTGGCACATTTTTATTTTAGATGTTTACAGCTGACCATCCCCCACCCCCAAATCTAGAAAACAAAGGGGTATTTGCTTTGAAAAATGAGCTACGTGGAAACCATTCCCACGTGGTTTTTGATCATAATACATCCCAGGGAAGCCTAGAAACATGTTAGAATTAAGTTTGGAACAACTATAAATTTTAGATGTTTAGCTGACGATCCCCTCCCCCTCTCCTTTTCATAGAACAAGGGGAATTTGCATTCAAAATAATGTACATGAACACCGTTTCTCCGAGATTTCTTGATTGTTATGCATCTCAGGGGAGCCAAGGAACATGTTAGAATTGAATTTGGCACAATTTTATATTTTGATGTTTAGCTGACTACCCCCCCCCCCCCCTCTAAAGAACAAAGCGGTATTTGCATTAAAAAATGAAGTTCATGGAAACCGTCCCCTACACTTTACTTCACTTTATTATGTTGATGCTACCTCAAAAGATATAATTGCATTTCAGCCGGTCAGCGGTATTTACATAGGATTAGAAAGTAGGAGGTTTCGGAAATGCTCATCGCCGCCGGAGGCAAGAGCAATGTCTACTGAGTTCTGAGAGAGTGAGTTCCAGTTAATAATTGTACGGGGAATGAAGCTAAGTTTGTAAATATTAGTGCGGGCATATAGTTGAATAAAGTGTGAGCTGTGCATGTGTCTTGAGAATCGCCTTGGTCTATTTAATAGGGAGACCGGGATAACAACTTTCTTAGATACACATTTACTAAATAGGCACAGGCGGTCGATTTTGCGCCTGTGTTCGAAGGTTTGCCATCCAAGGTCATTAATTAGTTTCGTCATGCTCCCTGGGGTGTAATCACGGTAGTTCCCAGACACAAATCGTGCCGCACGTCTCTGAACCTTTTCTAGCTCGTCTACTAGGTTGGCAGTATGGGGTCCCAGGCCTGACAGGCATACTCGAGGATGGGTCTGACGAGGCCGTGGCAAGCTGCTGCTTTAACTTTTTGGTCGCACTGAGAGAGATTTCTTCTGAGGAGACCAAGAAGTTGACTAGCTCGTTTGGTTATCTCGGCAACGTGGCGGTTCCAACGTAGGTCTTCGGTTATCGTGACACCAAGATATTTCACATGTAACACTTCAGACAGCTTGATGCCATCCATGAAGTAAGGATGGATGACCTTTTGTTTTGTTTTCCTTGTAATGCGTATGATCTTGCACTTTGCTGGCGCGAAGATGGCCCATTCAGCTAGTCTTGAAATGTCCTCTTGTAATTTGATTGAGTCGTGTCTGTTACCAACGCGCCTATAGCAAACGCAGTCGTCTGCGAATAAGCGTATCCCTCAACGATATCGTTGATGAATAGATTAAAGAGGACAGGGCCAAGGACAGTCTTATGGGGTACCCCTGAGATGACCGGATACCAACCAGATTTGGAACCATTAACCACAACCCGCTGGCGGCGGTTGCAAAGGAAGGCGTCGATCCAACGCAGGGTCACGGTGTCAATCCCATTTCGATGTAATTTCGCCTTAAGGCGCTCATGGGGGACCCTGTCGAAGGCCTTGGCAAAGTCTAGAATGAAAACATCAGTTTGGGAACCATCATCCATGGCCTTACACCAGGCATGGATGACTGTGCATAGCTGCGTTGTGCAGCTTAGGCCTCTGCGGAAAGCGTGCTGTTTGTCAGAGAGATTCCATGCCAGTCAAGGTGTTTCATGATTTCAGTGCACACGATGTGTTCAAGAACTTTACAGCTGACACTAGTGAGGGACACAGGGCGATAGTTTGAAGGATCTGACCGGTCCCCTTTCTTATAATCAGACAGATGTTCGCGACACGCCATTCTTCCGGGATCTTGCTAGTAATGATGGGTTTTTGGAAGATGGTTTGTAGTACTGGCGCGATTGGGTGCGCTGATTCCTTTAGTACCCTTGGATGAATATCGTCAGGTCCCGCCGCTTTGGATATTTTGAGATATTTCAGCAGATTTAATACCGCGCCTTTGGTTGTAACTGTTATGGGTGGCATTGCGGGAACCGATCTCCGTAAAAAGGAAGTAGCACCACGGTCTTCATTTGAGAAGTTCTCCTGGAATTGAGCACAAAGTGCTTCTGCCTTGTCCTGGTCACTTTCGGCTACGGGACCTCCCGGAGCCTTTAGGGGTGGTATAGCTTGAGAGTCTTTTCTCTGAGTACCGATGTATCGCCAGAAAGGTTCCCTCGAGATATCTTGATCATTATGCGTTCCAGGAGAGCCAAGGAACATGTAGGATTGAATTTTGCACAACTTTGTATTTTAGATGTTTAGCTGAACACCTTCCTCCCTTTTAGAGATCAAAGGGGTATTTGCGTTGAAAAATGAGTTACATGGAAACCGTTTCCTTGCAATTTCTTAATCATTATGCATCACATGGCAGCCAAGGAACATGTTAGAATTGAACATGCACCTCATTTTTCAATGCAAATCTGATCCCTATGTTCTCTAGAAGGGGTGGTGGTGGTGGCAGGGAGGGGGGGGGGATCAGTCAGCTATTATTATAAAGTTGTGCTAAATCCAAAGTTGCTACTAACACTTCAAAAGCTGCCACTTTAATACATCAGTATTTCATACAAATATTATTAAATATCTTCAATAATTGTTCTTTTTGGATAACTGAAACTTAAGAAACTTCATCATTTTAATCTGAAGTGTATATCTTGAGCACAAGTATACTACAAAAGGTTTCCACAGTTGCAGAACAAAACTTAATATATTACATGCTTTTGCATATTTTTGAGTAGTGTCAACAAATTAAACAAAATAACAACAATGTGCGTGGAAAATACTCTGTTCAGTCGTATAACCAAATGCATCAAGCGTCCTGACGAGCATTATCAATAACTTCAACAAAACTAATAACAAGTATGATCTCTCGATTCTATATCTTATAGCTTCTCAAAGTTTATCAAATGTCAAACCATGAAATTCCTTGCACAAAAACTGTAACGCTACACCCTTTTGGCATTGTTGTACCGTTCAAAGCGTAACGGTGGCCTCAAGGTAATTGTCAAGGCCGAGTTTTGCTGTAAGCAAAACGCATTAGTCAGGAGACTGAACGCCCCTTCGGCAGAGGCAGAACTTGTCAATAGTAGTGCATCAATGTTTTTACAGAAATAGATGTTTCCTTCTCAAAATTTCAACACAAAATTGCTCAAAAGTTGCTCAGAAAGCCAAAAGTTGCTCAAGGTTGCTAAAACTATAAAAAGTTGCTCCAAACGCCAAAAGTTGTTCAATAGTTATCGAACACAATCTGTCTAGGCCTAACGGTTTAAATGTACCGCATTTTTTAATGCAAATATCCCTTTTTTGTCTAAAGAGGGCAGGAGGGAGGGCGGGGGTTGGTCAGCGCAACATCTTAAACATATAGTTGTTCAAAATCCAATTCTAACACGTTCCTTGGTTCCCCTGGGATGCATAATGATCAGGAGACCCCGAGGGAACGGCTTCCAAGTACCTTATTTTCCAATGCAAACACCCCTTTGTTCTCTAGAGGGGGGGGGGGGGGAGGGATTTGTCAGCTGATCATATATAATATAAGGTTGTGCCAAATTCAACATGTTCCTCGGCTCCCCAGGGATGCATAATGATCAAGAAATCCCGAGGGAACGGTTTCCGTGTTCCTCATTTTTCAATGCAAATATCCCTTAGGGACTTCAAGTGTTGTTCGTGTATATCCGGACCTGAAAGGAGTTGGAAAAAGCAACTAAGTCCTGATTATACAATGCAGAATTACAATTTGATACTGAACTTGAAGGAAATAGTACTAGGCGGGTTTTTTGAGAAGTTGTTCCACAATTTAGGTATGCAATCAAGGTCAGTAAGAGTTCTGAAACAACTTGGCTCTTCAAAAAGAAATATTCATCATTTTATACCACGAAAACAGTTCCTGTTTACCTGCGACAAATGGTCTGTTCCTTGTAACTTTAGACTGGGCGTAGTCTGTTGATACAGGATGTAGACTGTAGCTTCGCTTAAAAATATATTGAGAAAAGAACCTGAGAAGAACGTGTTAATAATGCGAGAACGGAACTGATTACCGGGTAAGGTTTGCCAAAGGGCAGTGTAGGGCGTTATTTCTTTTTATTGGCACCAGACCAGGTTAGCAAGCTCTTTATACGAGTCGCCCTCTACTCTGAGAACGAAAGATCCCATTGGATAAAAACACAATATAAATAACCAAAACTTTTATTCTTAAACTGGCCATCCGTAAAGAACATACAATAGCGTATTGTTAAAAAGTGTCAGTTATTGTTAATGTTATTGTTCAATGACCAATGGAATACTTCGTTCTCAGAGTAGAGCCTTACTGCTTTATACTGAGTTATGAGGGACGGGTGTAAAATCATCTAGCTTTGGGTTAAATTGTAAACTTATTTATATACAAACTTAAAGAAAAATTGATGCAAATAAATTGTTTCGATGTTATCTCAGTTAAAGCGTAAAGAGACGTCTGTGCTATGAAAGCTCCTGTGCCTGTGGATCAGTATGAAAAACTTCGTAAATATTGCAGGAACACTGATTGCTTATCAAAACTTTTCAATTACTCAAACTACGGAACTGAAACCTTTTATCAAGGGGCAGTGCAGGGCACAATTGCTGTTGTTCTCGGTACGTTTGAAATGGGACGTCTGTGCCACTGATAGTTCCTGTAGATCAGTCCGAAAGCATTCATCAACATTAAACAGGAATACTGATTGCTCATCAAAGCTATCGAACTACGGAACTGAAACCTCTCGGTCAAAGGGCAGTGTAGGGCACTGCTGCTGTTTATCTCAGTACGTTTTAATTGAGACGTAGTTCCTGTGGATCAGTCTGAAAACATTCATTGACTTTACAGGAACACGTTGCATGTCCAATCTATTCAACTATGGTACTGAAACCTTCTGTCAAAGGGCAGTGTAGGGCAATGATGCCGTTTAGCTCAGCACGTTTTGCGCCTGTGCCACTGGAAGCTTCTGTATATCGATAGTCTGAATCAGTCTGAAAGGCTAACCAGCAATACAGGAGCACATTGCACATCCAAACTACCCAACTACTGAACTGAAACCTTTTTTCACATGTTGTCAATTAGGGGCAGAGTAGGCCGTTAATCCTATTTATCACAGTTGTAATTGAGACGTCTTGGCCTCTGAAAGTTCTTGAAGATCAGTCTGAAAAAGTAAATCGACATTACAGGAACAAATTGCACATTTACACGTAACTACAAATTTCTTTCTCATTTTTCGTAACTTCAAAACGGATCCATTCTGGAGTTTAATATCCGTTGGTCTGCGAGCATGCAGTTTCTTTCTGTTCCTCAGAATCAGTCGGGAAAACGCAAAAATCGAGCGGCGAAGTGGCGAGCGGTTCGGTGAAAGACGGGACAATGTTTGTGTTCCTTCGATTAATTCTGAGGAACAGAAAGAGACTGATAGCTGGCGCTGCAGCCGGACATGTGAATTCTTTTTAAATGTCATTATGTACACGAATGTTTACAACTCTCTGCAACACAGGCTAGAAACTGATTGCAGTCTAAAAATCGGTTCAATTTTAAATTAATGATAATCATTTCGCTTCCCACCGTAAACAAATAAGTGGGCGTAAAAGTTTTTGATTATATTTAATATTCTTTTATTGTTATCAGAAGTACTTAACCTTAGGATTACGCATACATTAGATCACAGACTTTACTGGGATTTCTCAGTCAGCTTTTTTACCTCAATTTAGTTTTCTTTCTCCAATGAGAGGCTCAAACGTCTTTGAATAATTTTGGACGTGGTGTGTATCTAGACTACACGCTTTTTCGTCTTAAGAACAAACTGTATCATTTTATAAGTTAATATGCATAACACCCAGGCTGAGATTGGCTAAAATTTTAAGCAGGCTCAGCCAAAATTTTTTGGTTCTTATAAAAGAACCTGTATGGGTAGGGCACTTCGACAAACCCTTACCAATTTTCAGACGAAATTTATGAAAACTATGACAGTGTTTTTCCATACGTCTTTCAGACCTGTTGTTTAATTATAATGCAGCATGCTGATCTGATGAGGGTGAAAATATTTGTTATGCATTAGGTCATTTAAAAAATATCCCGATTTATTATCAGAAACCTTCGAAAATTCAGTGATGGAGGGCGCTTCTCTTTTAAGACTGATAGTTTGATTCTTTACTTTTCAACGGAGTCAAGCGAATCTCAGTTTTTTCTAAAAATGAAGCAATCATTGAATTAACTTAAGCGCATCATTAATCATATTCTTATTTAGCAATTAGTCACCGAAGGCGATGTGAATATCGGCGAATAGTCACCGAGACGAAGTCGAGGTGACTATGGCGATATTTACAGAGCCTGAGTTGACTAATTGTTTTATTATAATTGCACTGGTGATTATTCGAGAAAATAAAACAAAAATAGCAAACTTTTAAAAAATATTTTATTTTTTATCTAAAATACACGCGCCTAAAACATATTTTGCGCGCGCGTCCATCTCGACCAATCAGCGCGCGCCATTTTCGATAATTACTAAAACGTCATGGTAATAGTGTGCGCCAAAATTTAAAGACTTTGTGAGTCATACATAAACTTTATTCGCAAAATAAAAAAAAAGCCAGTGCGGTGTGAGAGCGCAGTGCACGCAAGTTATACACGTTTAAAAAGGCAAATCCAAAAACGATACCAAATTTTCAACGTCAAAATCAGCTAAAAATCCGTACCCAAGAAAAACCAAAAAACAATAAAACCCCATGTACTATTTTGTACATGCACATCATAATAGGCCTAATAGATTTCTGAGAAATTTTAGTTGACTTACGCGCTTTTATGATAAGAACCAGTGATTTTCAGCTCAGGCTTGGCTGTTCCTAACTTTTTGGTGATTTCAACTTCATATTTTTCTTAAATTGTTCGTAACTTTTTTTCGTCCTGATGTTTCCAAACAGTGAATTAGTTTCCCGGAGCAATAAAAAAGCGCTTAGAAATGCATGTTTGCTGCTGTTTCATCTACAGGGTTTTATCCACTGGTATGCGAAACTATCAATGAAGCGTCCAAGAAAATCACCTATTACTCTTCCAGCGACCGATCACAAAGTTAGTTCTAGTTCTAATAAGTCTTTGTATACATGTGCATCTCAATCTGTATACAAAGATAAAGTACATTTCGTAAATTTGTCTGAATTTCAGCTTGGTAATTGTTCTTAGCTTGTTCTCAAAATTTGGGAAAATCTAAGCCCGAGTGTTCTTATAACGTTTGTACTTATAAAATGCGTGTATATTTGTTTTCCCATGATCAGCTTCGGAAATATAAACCGGAAACATTCGTGCGCATCTTCTGCTGCTGACTGGGCACCCATGTGATCCGGTACTTCCGCTGTCCGCATAGATTAAGTTTAATGGTTTCACTTCCTGTATATTGAGGCGTGGCAGACTGGTATATGTAGTGGCCTGTTATATTGTGAGTATTACACATATTATCTCGAAGAGCTTCCTATGTTTCATAAGTAACGATATCATGAAACACATCTTAAGACTCTGCTAACAAGAAGGAAAGTTGTTACTCGTGTTTGTTTTAAACTTGTGTACCCCCCCACCCCCTTCACTTTCCCCACGTGATTCACATGCTCCGGATAACATAGGCCACTCAATACGGAACATTGCCAAAGGGCGGTAACCTTTTAGTTAAAATAAATTGTCTGTCTTGCTGATCATGAGCTGAAAGGACAAGCGTAACAAGATCACTCGCATTTTAAAAACTTCCGGTCAAAAGGTTATTTAAAGTGTTGCATTCTTCTAAAATCTTCAGACACACAAGTTAAAGTCGTTGACAAATCGCAAGTGCTACTGGTGTGCTCAACCTCAACGATTAATAGATCAGTTAACCATGAAGATATTTGTCATTGTTTTGGTTAGCTTTCTTGTGGTTCTTTTATCAAAAGATTCATCAGAACTGAACCTCTTTCAGTCTCTCGATTTTGCGCGTGATGCATTGATGCAGTTTTCCGGAGGAAATAGACGAGTTGTGCAAGTCAAAACTTCAGTTGAAGAGAAAACTGTAATCGAAGAAGAAGTAGCAACTATTCGACCTCTTATTGTTTATCCACGAAAACACGGCGGTTATTGGGGACGCCGCGTGAAAATCTCCACGCGTCGTATTCGCCCAGTTACACGTCCAAAACCATCCAAGCCTAAAATCACTTACAAACGGAAAACAAAGGTCTACCAACCGCGCACTTCGCCCTCAAATCACTTTCTTACAGCGCTGAATGAAATCGAGCGCGCTATGGCCGAAGCAAAAGCCGCGGGACAGAGACAGCTATTTTCCCAGGCACAACTGAACAAGCTGAAGAGCGTCATTTTACTGGGAACACGTCAGCGGAACTACCAGTTTGCGTGGCGCGCCGTTGGCCAGGCGCTTTATTTGCTTAACCTGAAAAAAGCAAGCCGCCGACGGCGAAAGCGATCTTCGCGAAACGCTGCGACGGGATTTCTGAACGATCTGAAAAACCAGATGGGCAACGACATGTTCAACACTTTCATGGCGGTTCAAGGAGATGTCACACTATTGTTCGCTATTGATACCACGGGAAGTATGAGGCAAGAGATAGAGAATGCTAAGAAGATCGCCATTGATGTTGTAAATTACGACCGGCAAGTCCCCGTTAACTACATTCTATCACCCTTCAATGACCCAGGTGAGAAAGGCTTTTTCAACTTTGGTAGTGATGTACGTGTTGAAAATGTTGCAATAAGCCTGTAATAAAAATCACTCAGGGCTGACCAGGGCCTTGACTAAGAAATATCAGGTATCGTGAGGTGTGCTGAGCTTGGCTTTGGCAAACGGTCAGGGACTGAAGAAACATTGTTTCTTTCTCTTTCCAACTAGTTAAATTTCAGTATGAATAATTTTAAAAGAAGGCCGTGAAGTGCGGTGGCTGAAACTTTTAAGATTAATTTTTTTATATATAAAACCAGGAATGATTCCGTTTGTTTTTGTAGAAACATTTTTAAAGATGCTTTTAAAATTGCAGACACGGCAGTTATAAATGTTAGCACTTTTCAACAGCAATTAAAAATTATCACCCTTATTACTGATATCAATCGCAATATTCAATACACCTGATAAAAGGAATAAGCATTCATCATAGAAAGCAGATATTCGCCAAGAACTGCAACCAATGCGCAGAAAAACTAAGAAATGATGAATACGATTAAAGACAAGCCTCCGAAAGCTAGGACTTAAACTTCATGCATGTTACTGAGGTCAGTCCAGTTTAACACCTAGTAGGAACTGCGCCCGGTTATACGAGTATTAGATAACTTATCCTTATCCAGTGGGTAAATTTACTCGATGTCTAATCAAAATTAAAAAGAAATAGTTTAACTGACATTTTGCTCCTCCATTTTGTGGTATAACAGGAATGGGGGTTATAAAATACCACATTTATGGAGATTGTGCGGTATGAAAGGGGAAAATAACCCAAATATTTTATTTACAACACCTCAAGCTTTTAATTGAATTCAAATTAATCTATAAAAAATAAACTTACCACGCCTGATTACAGCCACATGTACAGTTTTGTGAAGTTAAGTATTCTTAATCTCCATTCTATAAACTGAAACTGTACAGACCTCTATAATCCTAGAAGGCATAAGGGAGAGGGGGTCATTTTGAACCCCCCCCCTTAATTTTTTTTGTTTAAAAATTTTTGTTCCTTTGGCACAACTGTTCTTTGTTTGCCTCATTTATCTCTTGACCTTTAAAATCACCGTACGTAATAAGTCAGGCATACTCCGAGTGACCCCCCTTAAGCCTTTGCGTAACTTTTTTGACCTTATGCCTTCTAGGGATTCATAATGTTGCTGAAACAAAAAGCAAATACGAAAAAAGTAGCACGATTGTCGTGCAAATGCGATTTACAAAACAGACTGTTTTGCTACTTTATTACAGGGACAGGACCATTAGTATACAGCGACTATGGAGACGGTGCAGGTTTTGTACAAGCGATTCAAGCTTTGTCAGCCAACGGAGGAGGAGATTGTCCCGAGTTAACATTTCAGGCGATGATTAACGCGTTGTGCAGTACCCCGCGTTGGGGATCTCCCATGTACGTGTTCACAGACGCGACTGCTAAGGACGATACCGCAGACAACATCGACGAGCTAGAATACCTCGCCCGGGATTTTGGAGTCACTATCAACTTTTTCACCACAGGTTAGACTATTTTGACCTTCTTCAGACTGAGCGGGGAGGGGAGGGGGAGGGTAGTAGCAAGGACTCTAATCACAATTTCAAAATGTTTTTAATCAGTTTTCTTTTAGACTTTAATAACTAAAGGTTTTAAAAGATAATAAAAGGTAAGATAAGATAAGGTGTATAAAATAAAATGCGATGAGATAAGATAAGATAAGATAAGAAAAGAGAAGAGAAGATATGATATGATATGATATGATATGATAAGATATGATATGATGTGGTGTGATACGACAGATATGATATGATACGAAATGACATTAATGACATGATACGATATGATAAGATATGATATGGCATGATACTGTATGAGATGATGTGGTATGCTATGATATAATATGATATGATATGCTACATTTGCTACGCTATGATTCGATATGATACTAGTAACTAAGACTTGTACTGCTATGATATTTAACAATTATTCCACGAGCTCAAGTCGTACATGAGCTGATAGCCAACGAGGCGTGGAGCGAGTGGAATAATTGTTTTCTTATATAAAAATCATTAATCAACATTCTTTTCAATAGTCAAATGATACTTTATTCCGGCAAGTTTATTTGTGAGTTGTGTTCATGTTTGAGTTCATTAAACAAAAACCGGAGTTTGGTATGAATGTTTCAATGTTTGTTTCAAATTTTTTATTACTTGAAATATTTTTTCATTTCCGTAAACGTACCGATAAGAATCTTGACTCCATTTTTGTTTGCTTTTTTGGTATTTTCTGATGTGGCTTCTTAGGAATAAGCCACAATTTCTTCCTTTTTTGGCTCGGCAAGCCTCGCCGCCATCTTGAATTTCGCTACACATAGGATATGAGCTGAGATCCTAGTTGTGCAGGAGCCAATCAGAGAGCTCCGTTGCCGTTATCAAGTGACTTGTGTATATAATAAGATATGATATGATTGATACTGTAAGCGGCTCCGAAACTAAACCATTTGTGGCCGTACATGCACATGGGAGTTTTTCCCAGCTACTATATATATACATGTAGTTTCGTTGGTTAACTCTTTTTCTTTACAGGAACATGTGATAGCGGCAACACTCGTTTCAAAGATCTTGCTGAAAAGACTGGCGGTCAGGTTATACGTCTTACTACCAAAGGGGAACTAAAACAACTAAGCGGGTTAACTGGGAGTGTACTTGGAGGCTCAAACACCATCTGCCTGGGTTCCAACGAGTCGCGACGAAAGAAACGAAGCCCTGCGTCACTCAGCGTGTACCCTTTCGTTCGCGACGACCCCTTCAAAGATGTCCGGCTTCCAAGGAAACGAAGGCCATCTAAAAGTTATGAGACCAGTAAGCACTCTATCGTCTTAGATGACTCCATCGAAGATGTCACATTTTCAGTAACCACTGAAAACCCCGGTCGAGCCGATGTCACGCTTAAAGATCCAAACAATGTTGTCATAACATCCGGGAAAGTCTCGCTGTCAAAAGTACAGGTGTATCAGATCACGAACCCTACCGCGGGGACCTGGGTCCTAACGATTCCCTCTTCTGCTGGTAAAAGTGACTTCTTTGTAAAGGGATCGAGTGCAACTAACATCGACTTTGAGCATTCGTTCCTCATTTATAGGACCCGAGGGAGAACGGTGAAAGAAGTTCCTATTCATCACCCTATCATTGGTGGGTATTTCTTTTTAAAATTAAAGTTCAACATCTTTTTTGATGTTAATACTAGTGCTTATTTAGTGTGTGATAGTGCTGTTACGCATTTACATGTGTGTGAATGTACAGCTATTTCAAAAAAGGTTGTCATAGTCAATGGTCGATACTGGGACCGAAAGGAACTTTGGGAATGGTCAT